>BRDA01001555.1:26242-39079 GCA_036984385.1 Crenuchus spilurus | reverse complement strand
TTACTAAGCATTGAGTTGAACTTTTGTTTATTGACCAAATACTTATTTTCCACCATAATTTGCATATAAATTCTTTAAAAATCATACAATGTGATGTCCTGGATTTTTTTTTCTCATTTGTCTCTAATATTTGAAGTGTATCTATGATGAAAATTACAGACCTCTCTCATCTTTCTAAGTAGGAGAACTTGCACAATCAGTGGCTGAACAAATACTTTTTTCCCCCACTGTATACACACACACCATATATATATATATATATATATATATATATATACACATATATACCATATATATATATATTCTGCCATATTACAACATACAAACACTTTTAAATCAAGGGCTTGTTTTACCTGTGGATTCTGTGGCAAAATTTAGAATTCATTCTATGTTTAGAAGGTGTCAATTAAGTACATTTATGTCTAGACTCCACACAGTCATAACACATTCTTGTGTAAATTAAGATGTGTGTGTGGTAGCACATGTTCAGAGAGTGATCACACATATTTATTTTTTTGTGGTATGTTACAGAACTTGTGCAACCTCTGAACCTTGAAGTGATTCACTAACCTCAAGGACCTGAGTACCAAGGAAAAGCTTTGTGTTCCTGAACAAACTGGGCTGCTACACAAAATAGAGGAGACCGAATTGGAACTTAACTTGGACATCAGTGACTGAAAACTTGAAGTGGTTTTTCACAGCTTGTTAACTCTTCTTGTCATAAAATAATGTTTATTGAGTGTACAACTGGTGCTTGCATTTCACAAAACTTTGTACTGTTTTGACTTAACGTTTTACTTTGAATGAATCTACTTTTTTGAGAGTTGTGAAACAGCCTTAATAAATCCCACCTGTGTCATACATCTAAAGGCTTTTTCCCCATTTTATGGAGGTCTCACATAATCAACTGAGCACTGGGGAACAGTCTGGAGATCCAGAACACCCTCATCATGAGTCTTCTCACAACAGTCCCCAGCCGACATCTTCCTCTTTACAACAACAGCAAACAGTCCAGTCCCAGCAACAACATGGATCATCTCATTCCAAACAGACAAAGCGACTTCGTCATGAGAGGAAGCGTCTCAGGTTACAAAAGAAGAATGTCCAGGAAACTGAGGCTCCAAAGGGGGATAGGTCAACATGGACTTCTGGAGCTTCTGAGCATGTTCCAGGGTCTGTTGAGAAACCAGTTGAAACCTCAACTTCATCAGTGTCACCACAATCTATGGAGACGCAAGAAAGCACCCCAAAGCAGAAACGGGAGCAAAAACCTCAGAAACCAGGAAAGTATGTCTGCACCTACTGTGGCCGTGCTTGTGCCAAACCTAGTGTGCTACAGAAACATATACGGTCCCATACTGGAGAGAGACCATATCCTTGTGCACCATGTGGTTTTTCCTTCAAGACTAAGAGTAACCTTTACAAACATCGGAAGTCCCATACTCATCGAGTGAAAGCCGGTCTCACATCAGGAAGGGAGCTACCAAGCAGGAGTCATGAGGAGCCAGCTACAGAATCCGATGAAGACACAAGTCAGCCATCTTCGTCCTTTACTCTTAAAAATCAAGGGATGTTGTCTTCTCAAAGAACCTGCACAGAAACATTATCAGAAGGGCAATCCCAAGGAGTGGAAGACTCCCATGCTGTCAAGAAGAGGCTAGCTATGAGGCTTAGCAGAGGAAGACGTACTCCTTTGGGTTCATCTGATGAGGCCTCCACATCATTTGGGATTGGCAGCAAAGGCAGCACAGAATCAGGCTATTTTTCTCGTTCTGAGAGTACAGAGATCTCACAAGACAGTCCACCAAACACAAATGCCAAAAGCTATGCTGAGGTCATTCTTGGCAAGTTTGGCCGCCTTGGGAATATACAAAGGACTGCCCGTCAACAACATGAACAGTCTACTGGACAAGATGTGAGAAGCATCCCTTTCACAGTGCCTAAAAAGCAAGTCATTGATCATATTACTAAACTCATCACCATCAATGAAGCAGTTGTTGACACAAGCAAGATTGATAGTGTTAAACCCAGAAGGTTTTCTCTATCTAGGAGAAGCAGTGCTGAGTCAAAGGCATCTCTTTCCAAAGAAACACTTCTTCAGAGTACAAAAGAAATTAGTTCAAAAAGTAGTGGGTCCATCACTCTTGGTGTTCCATGTGAGAAGTTTCAACACCACTCTATTAGTGTAACTCAACCTGTTGATCCTCCATCTACTGCTCCACTTTTGAGAAGTCACTCATTACCATCAGATGCAAGTGCTGCATCCAATGCTTGTTCACGTAGCCTTAGACTCAGTCATTCATTTGAAGAACAACAACCAGCTCAGAATAGGCGTCATGGTACGCTAAGGCGCCAGCCTGCCATTGAGTTACCCATTGGTGCTGAAATTAATACTGAGGAGCGGCCCAGTTCCATCTCATCATTTCACCCCTCAATCCCTATGGTGCCTGACTGCAAGCAAAAACAGTTAGAGCCATTTGAGTGTGAAGCATGTGGTCTTGCTTGCAACAACTGGGAAAATTATAAAATACACAAGCAAAACCATTGCATGGGCCATCTGTCTCACCAACTTGAAATTCCTACTTGTAATGCAGATGAACATGGAACTCTTTATAAAACTCGACCTGGTGCTTTAGCAATGCGAAAAAGGAGGAAAGAAGATAGTCTTGAACTTGATGATCCTGCCTTACCATCGGTTGCCTTGCCATCCCAAGGATATGCTTCAACATGTGAAAAGACCATCACAGAATCCACTGGGCCATCACAAGCAAATGAGGAGAGTGCTTTAAAAGGAGTATCAGTGATACAGCATACTAGTTCATTTGACAAACAAGAACCCATTTTGAGAAGCCAAGGTACATATGAAACTTCGAAAAACAAAACCCCCTCTCTTGATAGCCACACATTCAGTCACTCTCATTCAAAAGAGCAAACAAAGCAAACCTTCCGTAAACTTGTACGTCAACACAATGTTCAAGTGCCCGAGATTCTCGTCACAGATGATACAGACACCAACATACTAATGTCACCCCATCCAGATGTCTCTGAAATTAAAGAGACTGAAAAAGTTGGAGATTTCCAGTGGCCCCAAAGAAGCCCAACATTGGCCCAGCTTCCCATTGAGAAGTTGCCACCAAAAAAGAAAAGACTTCGTCTTGCAGAGGCAGCACAGTCATCTGGAGACTCTAGTTTTGAATCAGTTTCATTGCCTCACAGTCCAAGTCAAGACAGTTCATTACCTCACACATCCAGTCATTCCACTTTACTTGAGGAATTTGTCAAAAGTGATGTTGACATGATGTCACCTAGGAGGTCAAGAGCTCCTCATACATTGACAATCCCCACAAGTTCTCATCACCCACACAGAGAGATGCGACGGTCTGCATCCGAGCAAGCACCTCATATTCCTCAGCAGTCAAACCCCATTGTTGAAGCCAGGAGTAAATCATTTGATTATAGCTGTTTGTCCCCAGATCGAACACCTGCAGGTTGGAGAGAAAGGCGCAAATGCCTTCTGATGAGACACTCAGCTGTAAAAGAGCCAGAGGAAGAGGATCTACCCCTAAAGCCTGTTCCAAAGGCAAGCTCTCCCCCTGCAAGTGCAAGCATTTCCCCTGTACACAGCTCTGGCAAGTCACAATCCCCTGAGCCATCGACTTCCCAAAATGTCTCTTTGGGTAATATGGTGTGCTCCTCATTTTCTCACAAGCATATTACTCAGTGCCAGTTAAATCAGCCCCCTGGAATTTCAGAGAATGTACTGCCAGTTCAAAAGGTCCCACATAATGTTTTGCAGTTAACCCCAGTGGCCAGCACTGATCAGCATGCAGTAATGGATAGTCCTCCATTTCCATCTGGTGCTGCACGAGCTCATTACTCCTCAGTATCCACTGGTCTTAAGCTTCAGATTCCCATAGAAGATGACATTGGGGATGCACCTGCAAATGTTTTCTCAATGCATCTTTCCCATTTACTCCATCATCAGCATCCCCATCTTGACATTATTCCAAGCCAAGATCTGTTGAATCCTCTAAGAATGCAAAGAGTACCAGTTCGTGTTCATTCAGACTTACCTTCTCATACCAACTCTGTTTACACTATGTTGTCACAGAAAATGAGTTCACAAACTCACGATCCAATCTGCTCTGATGTACAATTAGATTCCATAGCACCCAAGTTTGATTTCAAAGAGAAACAGATGGTAGCTGAGGCATCCAAATCCTCCAGTTCAGGAGGGAATAAGCGAGTCTTGTCCCCTACAAGCAGTATGGAGTTAAGCCCTAATAGTCAACAGCAGAAACGAGTGAAGGAAGAGGAGGACGAGGAAACAAACAATGTTGACATTTTGATTGCCAGCAAAAAAGAAGAAAGTCAGGTGTATCCTCAAAGTATGATCAACCCCATTAGTAAAACAGAGACTTCATTTCCTTCTCTTCACACAAACCTTACATTCAGCTGGTGCTATCTCAACTACATCAAGCCCAATCCATGTGCCCAAAGTGATAAGCAGAATTCAGTGTATTCATCTTGGTGCGTTAGCACTCGGAATCCAAATCCTCTTGGCCTAAGCAGCAAAGAAGTCCTCTCCCTATTGTACTGCAAGCAGAGACACACTCCTTTCATGTACACTACGGCTGCCATGTCTCCTTCCACAGAGGGGAAATCAGGGGTACCTGATCCAAGGGAACCAAAGGAGCCTGAGGTAAATGTAAAAATACCTGAATAAACTGTGCATGAACTGCATACATGATGTACTGACTTGTTATATAAAATTGGGGGCTTGTTGAAAGAGAACAGGTGTGAAATTTTGTAGTAGTTTAGCATTTCATTAAATTCACCTTTGACATTAGGGATTTTCATTGACCTACAAATGTGTCAGAAAATGTCAACTTTCAACTTACCTCTGATTGTTCAGCACCAAAACAGCAATTCAGTTTTAATACTTTTTGCAAAATGTTGAATGTGAATTCCCCCATCTCTGTCTCCCTGGGCACCCGGAGCAGGGTTGGTGAACTTGCCCATGTCTCTCTCGAGTATAGGTACATGCCACTCAGTCCACAGTCCCTACAGAGGTCAAGGAAGCTGAGGCAACAGAGAAAGAAGAAACGCGAAAGGAAGAGGGAGAGGAGGAAGCACAGTCTACCTCCACATACGGTGAAATTCCCCGTGTCCAGATCTGTGAAGGAGGGTAAGACATATTGGTTCATTTTCCAGTCAGTAATACATCAGTGTAACTGTAATAAATAATACAGTACTAATAGTGGTGTACTATTTTGACATTCATTCATTATCCCACCCGCTTAATCCTTATCAGGGTCGCGGTTAGTCCCCTACCCTCTCACTGGGCGCAGGTCAGGGCATTACACTATAAGCCCAGGACAGGGCGCCAATCCATCACTGGGTGACACACATATGCACACACACACACACGCACACACACACACGGACAATTTAGAGTACCCAATCCACCTGACCTCCATGTTTTTGGACTGTGGGAGGAAACCGGAGTCCCCGGAGGAAACCCACTCAGACACGGGGAGAACATGGAAACTACGCTCAGATGTGGACTCGAACCCAAGACCTCAGCGCTGAGAGGCGAATGTGCTAACCACTAAGCCACCATGCCGCCCTATTTTGACATACTATATAGAATGGTGTTTGTGTACACCACATTCTCAACACACAGCTTGACTAATGTAATGGTAGGACATTTAGGTGAAACACTGCAGTTTATAATTTATATTAACCAGTATTTTTACATTGATTAAAAAATAATAAAAAAGTTTAGCCCTTCTGTATACATTATATACAAGCCATCAGCTTAATGGCATCTGCATCTGCGTTCATATATATATATATATATATATATATATATATATATATATATATATATATATATATATATATAGAGAGAGAGAGAGAGAGAGAGAGAGAGAGAGAGAGAGAGAGAGAGAGAGAGAGATAGAGAGACAGACAGAGAAACAGACAGGGAGAGATACAGTAGTACAGTGAAATTTCAGAGGCTGCTGGAGTGCCGGAGTATATTATAGTGCCTGCACTGTGCTCCTTACTCATGTGTGGTAGTTTTCTGTCAGCAGTATGTCAGTGTGCTGTACTGTGTTGCTCTTGCCCCTGCTGGAGGAGATCGCTTGGCTGTCAGAGCCAACACAGGCCTTCTGTTACATGGCTTGAGCCAGGAAACTACCTAGCCTGGCGTTCACTTCCTCTCTGCTGCAAATCCCGCAGAGCCTCAATGATGCCAAACTGCATCAATGATTTTGGTCATTCAGCTCGAGATGGAGAGAGAGTGTGGCAACAGGCAGCAGCTGTATTTTCAGATGAATGAGAAAGCATTAGTATTTTGTCCTTATCTCTTTTCGAGTAATTATGTATTATTGTAAAGTCTCTTCTAGGATGTGTAACAGTACTGGATTTAACAAAGTGTGAATTTTCTCCATTATAGTTGTCCATTGTCAGGTGACATCATGATTGAACTGAACTGTATTTAGTTAACAGTGCAAACAAAACTTTCCAACCTCTCTGTATCCCTTAGAATTGCACTACTGTACCTTTAAGATATACACACATATGTATCTGTATATGTCTGTTCTCTATAATTACATCTTGTTCAACAAAGCAATTTGGACAACATGGAAATAACTACTAAAGCACCTCAAAAACTAGAATATTATGAAAGTTTTATTGCATTCATAATTTACTTAAAAATGCAAACTATCATATTTTATATTCATTATACATACATATTACATGCTTTTTTGGTTCACTGTTGATCAGTTTGGCTTATAGCTTATGAAAATCAGATTATATAGAAGATAATCTCAGATTATTAGAACATTTCATGTTTGAGTAAATTACTATTCAATCAGTATCAACATTTAAACATAAAAGCTTGAAATCTTTCATGTCGCAAGTAATGGATATAAAATAAATAAACTTTTTTAATTAAATTATGAGCACAAAAACTATTTTCACAATAATCTAATATTTTGAGATGTACTAGTTTGGTGTGAATGAGCAGAACTAGACTGGAGAGGATGAGAGCGAGAAAACTGCTATTTACATTTGAAACTTTATGGGACTATGACTTTAATGTTGGAACCTTAGTTATTGTTTGCCCTGGTTATCGTACAATTTGGTCATTTTTTTTGAGGAAATGTTGGCCCTGTTTTCGTTCCTCTGTCTGAATTATCCCTGCTCTCAAGTCCATGTGACAGTAGGGATAATTTTGTAAAAACAAAGCATCCATTTGTCCTTTGTTTCTTGTTTTTTTCTCTGGCTTTGTTTCTTGTTGTTTTTTGGCTTTGTTTCTCATTGTTTCTCTGGCTTACCCTTACCAAATAAAAGTATACGTTGAGTACATGTTATTAAGTATACTTAAGTATAATAAAAGTATTTCCCTAAATGTACTTTTATTTAGCAAGTACACTACAAGTATACTTACTTGTGACTAAATTGGCCCACTTTAAGTTCAAGTACATAAAAAGTAAACTGGAAGGATAGTCTATAATTTTATAATTTTACTCTAATAATAGAGTATCCTCCCAGTCCCAAGTAAGAATACTTGTAGTGTACTTGCTAAATAAAAGTACACTTAGGGAAATACTTTTATTATACTTAAGTATACTTAATAACATGTAATCGACATATACTTGTTTTTGGTAAGGGTAGTTTCTCATTGTTCTCTGGCTTTGTTTCTCATGGTTTCTCTGGCATTGTTTCTTATTGTTTTGAACACAGTGAACGGGTGACCAAAACAAGGTCTGCCAGTTGGACCACACTGACACATTTTAAAACAAAGCATAAGCCCTTAAGTGTGTTGTTAAATATTAATTTATCCATTTAATTAGTCTTTATTTCTGTATTTATTTATCATTGTTTTCTGTATTTAAAATGTATTTTTGTTAATATGTTGGAGTGTGTGGACTGGATTAATTAGATTGACATAATTTCTTAAGGGAAATATTGCTTCAGTTTTCGTTTGTTTTGGTTATCATCAGGCACTTGAGCACGGATTATTGATGAAAATCGAGGTTCCACTGCATGTCAAGGCTCAATGCATGTGAATCAATTCAGTTTCTGGTTTTTACACAAAAATAACTGGATATTCTGTCCATGCAACAGATCCCCTCTTGCATTCTGAAGATATGTGTGATAAAGTTGGTCGTGACTGAGTTTGAGTAGTTTCACAGACAAAGCGTCGTGTCTGACCGAGGAGGCAGCCATCTGTGTCATTCTCACACGGCGAGTTCTTGCGCAAACCATCCTCCTCCATGACTCAATCTCTCACTCTTCAGACACTTTAAGGTTGACTCATCAATCAGCCATGCAACAGTCTGCTCACCATGTGCTTGAGGTGATAGGCAGGGAGCTGCATACATGTTCCAAATTTCTATTACTCTGCCTTTTCTCCTTTTACTAGACTTTGTGTTTTTCAAGGCATAAACAACTAGATAAATAACTGGACAACATAAAGTTAAAAATGTTAAGTTTGCACACTGTAGTTATAAAAGGGCCCATATTATATATTTAGCATTTTTCTTAATCTCTTTCATATTTTCTTATCTACATCTAGCATTTTTATGAAATTATTGTATGTATTTTCTTGTGGCACACTTCACTTGTGATTGGCTGCAACTTGTTCAGTATGGCTGCGTTCACATTACAAGATTACTCAATAAAGTTTTTTACTCAGATCAGATTTGACTATGCAGATGGTTCATGTTTATAAATGTAAAGTGACCAAATCTGTCTCTGAAATGGCATTCATGTGCATATTCATACTTTTATGCATGTTGTCTCCAGCAACAACAACAACAACAACAAATATTTGTGCATGTTTACCAAGTCTGCGAAAATACAGTATCCCACAAAAAATTTCAGCAGAGGCAGACCTTTACTCTTTAAAGCTTTTTCAAATATCTGTTTACATTTTGGGCTAGTTTGTGTAAGATGGCTGTATTTAAGATAAGGGGTTGGGGGAACCTGGCGATCTGGCAACCTGTATTATGGGGCAATGGACGTGTTATTAGCTAAAGTGTGAATGGCATTTCGCTCAGGAGGACAGTAAACAGCTGGTGGACTATACATGATCAGGTGGAGAAGGTGAATAAAAGCTAGTTGGTGTCACGCTTTCCTGCTCCTCCACCCTGTCACATCTCCTCTCACGTCATCTTGGAACTACACTTCCCAGAATCCTATGTGGTCCTCTGAGCTCATGCGGCTTACCTCTCCACCTGTCTACCATTCAGATTCTGATTTGCAGGACTACTTATGCCAAGCCTGGAGAACTATTCCTTGCTTGGTATTGTCGTGCTCAGCACGGTGTAACTTAGCCTTCTGTCTTCTGCCTTTTCAAGGTTCTGTATTAATTAGTCTGTTTGCCTTTGTCCAGTTAATCTCAGCTTGTTCAGCAGTACCACTTATAACAGTTATAAACTCATTCATTCTTATCATTTTCATTTAAACACTCAAAAAGCAGTTTGGACTGTAATGTATTTTTAAAACACTCACATGTAGGGTTGGTCTAAATTGCTGTATGTTGAACAAGTGTGTATATGTTTTGGTGACATTACAAAAACATGAACTTTAAAATATGTTGCCTTTGCAGCCTAGTTTTTGTGTATGGACTGTGGATTCAAAAGTCCATTTGTCAAAATTAGCGATGCTGTACTTTATCAAATGTTATTTCTTTAACATAGAAATGTGGTTTTCCATGACATTAGTCCTTAAATAAGAAAGGTGGCAAATAAGTCTTTCTTGTCCAGTGATGGGAGATATTTTTTATGGAGCAGCTGGTCTAGGGCTGGGTTTCCCTCCCTCTCAGCTGTTTGTGTTGGCACAGATATGCAGGCCCAGGGCATCAAGCAACAAACGCCAGCACCCCAGGTTTGAACGACAAGGTGGGGGTGCTGAAGGGGCTGGATTGAGGGGGGGCTCGAGTTCTTGACATTATAAATGGCTCTCTGTTTGAGGTAAAGTGGAGGCCCCGTTTTGGGACTCTCCGAACACACCCAGTGGTGGACACCCAACCAGTGTGTGTGTGTGTATGTATGTGCGTTTAGTAGGAGGGCCTTGGTCAAACATTCCGGGTGGTTTTTAAAAGCAGCTTTTAAAGGCAGACTGTGCAGGTGCTACAGATCTGGAGTTAGATCTCCTCTTCACATGTGAGACATACAGTATGTACTGTACACTCCTAAAGCTGCCAGACACTTTTTCAGTATTCCTGTATTATTAGGTCAATAAGATGTAAATACCTTCTTCAAGTTAGGGAAGTGATAATCCTTTGGTGATTTCCCTACTTGACACACCTGGTTCTGGTCTGAGCAGGGAATCCATTAAACTGTGCTAGACATCAGTCATCCTATATAAGGTCTTTGGTTTAACACCTCCAACCTCACAGAAAGTCATTATATGAAATGGTTATGTGGTAGATATTGTTTTACAATATTTTTGGCATAAGACTTATGTACTGAGTGACTCAGCAGGCTAAGGTGCTGTCACAATGATCTGAGGATTGTGAGTTCCAATCCCGATTATGCCATCGGCAGCCAGGGCCCAAGAGAGCAAAATTGATGGCACTCTCTCCCCAGCACTACTAAGTAATGTTGGCCGGCTCAGGTGGCTGCCAGGCAATCCATCAGAACTGGGGATTCTGTGCTTTCCTTTGCATTGGTTGCCTGGCAATGATGTATCAGCAGAAGTTGAAAAAGAGGTGTAGATTGACTTCACATGCTTCGGAGGAGGCCAGTGTTAGTTCTAATGTCTCCTAGAGTCAGAGACATTACGAGTGTTGGGGAGAATCCTAATGATTGGGCGAGTCAATTAGCTACCAAACACATTGAGGAGACAATGCGGTAGGGAAAAAAACAAGAATTAGGTAGTGCTGGGCAATAAAAACCAGACGTGTGGACTCGAGTCACATGACTTGGACTCGAGTCCGACTCGAGTCACCAAACTGATGATTTGTGACTTGACAACATCACTAAAGACTTGCGACTTGACTTATACTCTACCTTTAATGACTTGGACTTGGAATTGGACTTGAGATTTGAGACTTGAAAAGAGTTGAAACCCCCATTTGAACATAATAAATAAGTAAAATCACATAACTGGATCATTTTGTATTAAATGGTGCTGTAACGCTTGTCATTACCTGATCCGTTCACTCTGCCAGATTTGTACTGCGCATGTGCATAAGCACGTCATTTCCGGTTAAAGTTTTACAAATTGCATTGAATCAGTCATTTTTGGTGAAGAATGAACACTTTTGCACTTTATTGTTTTATTGAATTTATGTTTAATTGTTTGTTAAAAAGAAGTCATTTACGTTTTCTGCACTTTGCAGGATTACTTACTTAAGGGTGGACTTACATAGACGATGGGGAGAAGATGTGCGTTATTAACAGCAGGGTTGCCAGGTCCCCAAAAATCTCCATCCCGATGTCTGACATAAAGCGCCTTATACAACCTGACACCTGCCTAAAATCTAGTGCATCCAATCACAGATATTATTGTTAGCATTATTATTTTTATTATTAGTAGTAGTAAATATAATGCAAGAAGAACATGCCTCCATGATTGTTTTCTTTTGTTTTCTTTTGTTTTTCTTTGCATTTAAAACATCCCCCTTTCTCTACTACCCTTTAACTCCTTATGGTTTTAACACCACAGTTATATGCTCAAAATATCTCTGTTACTATAAGTGTTTTTTTTACAAGGAGTTAAAAGGTGAACAACTGAGTGTGAAGAGCATTGTGGTAGACTTACTAGTATTAGATGACTGATTGGAATGGGTTCTGAACATATAGATTTAGAGTCGAGAAAATTTTAAATATTAAATAATATTTAATAAATAGGTTAAATAAATGTGTTAAGTATTGAAATGACGTTACATTTGGTGGCTTGACTAGGACTCAAAGTTAAAGACTTGGGACTTGACTCGAGACTCACTTGTATTGACTTGGGACTTGACTCAGGACTTGATTGTCAAGACTTGGGACTTACTTGTTACTTGCAACTTAGTGACTTGTTCCCATGTCTGATAAAAACAATCTCGATTTGTTTCACAACAATTTTTCCCTTGATGACGATTAGGGATGCACCGATACCGATACCAGCATCGGATATCTGTCCGACACCATGTGCGTGTACTTGTACTCATATTCATAAAAGTGCTCCGATACTACAGGATCCGATACCAGCGTGATGGGAGCTTCGTTTCCTTCTAACAGACAGTATTAGTTTGCGCCACAAAATAAATAAATAAATAAAATTAAAAAATAAAATTAAAAAAAGAAGACGACGACTACGTATGGTAGCCGAGCTGAACAAGCCACTTAACACAGCGTGACTTTAACCAGCCCGGTAGTAGAGAAGGAGCAGCTATGTCAGCGGCGTGGAAGTATTTCCAGGTGAATGAAGGTGACAAAAGCAGTGTTAATTTCCTTAACGATAATTATGATGAAAAATATTTGTTGACGACCATTTTTTCACGACGAAAACGAGACGAAAACTAAATAAAAACTAATATTTTAAAATGAAAACTATGACTAAGAGTATTAGACTTTTCGTCGGCGAATAAAAATGAAACGAAAATGTCACAGAAGGACAAAAATAATGTTTTTGTCCAGTAATCCGGTTTTTAAAATAAACCTGGCGCACGTCTGACTTTCTCAAAGCACGTTAAGCTCCCCAGTCACAATCAGACTGGTGAAGTTTAACAACACAACGTGCTGACGTCACAGCCACAGCTTCGACAGAAAAGAAGAAGCGATTTATAGAGTAATTTCACTTTCGCTGCCACACAAAACAAAACAG
>BRDA01001555.1:195-17330 GCA_036984385.1 Crenuchus spilurus | reverse complement strand
AATAAAATATTGACATTTGCCATCTCCACATCATTGTATTCAGTTTATATTCACAATTTGTTTAGTGTCCCAACTTTTTTGGAATCCGGTTTGTATGTGTTACAAACTTTTTGCCAGATTCAAATCCTATCTGCTTTCCATTAAAGTGTTAAGAGTAAAAATTGTCTGACTCTAAATGATTTAAACTCATGGTGCACTGACATGTTTGTTCTTGACCAAAATCTGATACCGAACATGATTCTTTATTTAGAAAACTGATTATAAAATTAGTAACTAAAAATAAGAAAATCCAAAAATAATTCTTATAGTAAATCAAGAATAAATGCCTGTGTTTTAATAAGTTGGTTTTCCATCATTTGGTTTAATAACATGAGTTTAATTGATTACTATTTTATATTTGTATGTAAAGCAAAGACAATAGTATATAAATATGTGTGAAGATGCATGTATATTATGTTATTATTAATATTATGAAACAAAATGATGAATGTCTAAAATGAATGATGTTAGCCACATAGATGTTTTGTGTGCATAATTTTGTGTGTATAATTGGCTACAGTCACTGAAAGACTTCACATTTCTTCTAATGTGAATATATATTCACATTATAATAATATATAATATATAATAATATATAATAATAATAATAATAATAATAATAATAATAATAATAATAATAATAATAATATTTTATTTTATTTGTTGGCACCGTTCATAGCACTCTAGGTCACCTTATATTAACCAATACAAAGATTGAAGCATACAGATAATTCTTACAGCTACAACAACAAATTCATCATAATACACAAACATAAAACTAAAAGTTTAAAATGAGTTCAAATGAATAGGCCAGATTAAAAACATTATTTTTAAGAGCAGTTTTAAATTCTGCAATGGAATGCAATGTTCGAATATGAGTGGGAAGCGCATTCCAGAGTTTGGGTGCCACATAAGAAAAGGACCTGGCACCCATTGTATTAAGATTAATGGCTGGTTCTGCCAAAAGGCCTGCTGAAGAGGATCAAGAAGAGTGGGAAGGAGTGTAAAACTGAAGAAGGTCTGTGAGATAATCAGGGGATAAGTTATGAAGTGCCTTGAATGTCAGTAGTAGGATTTTAAAATTGATCCGCTGTGATAGTGGAAGCCAGTGCAATTGGATCATCAAAGGTGTGACATGCTCAGTGGATTTGGTGCATGTGATTATCTATGCTGCTGAGTTCTGAATATGTTGAAGTCTTTGAATAAGTTTATTGGGAATTCCAGCCATGCATGGCAGTAGTCAGTCCGTGATGTAACCAATGCATTGACTAAGACTTCCATGGAATGCTGTGTTCACAAGTGGAAAAAAGCAATCCTGGAGATATTGTTTATATGAGAAGAAAAAGAAAGGGTACTGTGCAGGATAACACCAAGGCTCAGTGGAGACTGGTATAACATCCTCAGTGATGGAAAGTGAACTAAAATTGTTTTTTGAAAGTGCAGCTTTAGACCCAACAAGAAGTACCTCAGTTTTACTTCTATTATGTTTTAAGTAGTTATTTGTCATCCATGTATATACATCACGGAGACAGGTAATAAGAGTAATTGGAAGAGTAGTAGAGCTTGGCTTAGTGGATACTTTGTGCTGGTAATTGTGAGATGGTCCCTAAAACTGCAGCCGCCAGAGCACAAAGCTAAGTGGCTGTATTCTGGCTTTATCATAACAAGTGTAGTTTAGTAAAGGATGTGCTTGTAGTCTGTTGTTTTTTTCAGTTTCACCACTAAACTGTAACTGTGCTGGTGAATCTGTGTGTTGTAATGGTGGGGTGGTGGGTGAGAGAGGCGAATGCAGACGTGGGGCAGACTTTAAGAAGGTTTATTGAAACTAATACATAAACAAACAAATAGCAGCACGTGGGCTGAAAACTTGAACGAAAGGAAACAATAACTAAGACTAGAGAATTGAGATGCAGATAGCAGGAGCAACTGAGGACATACCTTAACATGAAACACTGAACAGGAACTAGAGACAGAGCACATCACAACGACGAGGAGACATTAACCAGATCATACATATCACAACTAACAACAAACAATGACCAACAACAAAGACACTGACAAACAGGGTATTTAAAGACTGGGACTAATAGATTGAAACATGAGACACCTGTACACAATGGACACACTGATCACATGACACGACAGGAAATACCTAAAAAGGACATGTAATACACAACTAAATCACAAGAGGGAGACAGAAACACAGAACAGGAAAGGGCTGGGACAGGGTAGACATAACACTGTGTTTTGTTAACCCTCTGGAGTCAGCTGTCCCACCAATGGCTTATTAACAAAATTCCACACAAACACTTGTATAACTCTGTGAGATTGTATCCTAGAAACAAAACAAAACATACCACGGAAACTTTAAAGGGTCTACTTTTCATGCATATATATATATATCTTGAATCGAAATATATTTTTAGGTTCTGTTGAGAGGACCTTAAATAAGCAGAAACACATCTGATAAGCTGTGCATATTTTCCCTCCAAAAGACTTGTGCTGTCATTCATATGATAATGACACGGTAATTCCAGACATTCCATTGGTTGGATTACCGGCTGTGGAATGTGTGGAAACAAAGGCTTCTCACCTGAGGTGAAGCTGAATAATAGACCTCTCTCTAAATGTTTCACATCTATCTCATAAATATTTGATGTAGGGTTAGTGGCTGAGTGTAAACGCAGTGTAACCTCACATTGGTAAAGTGTTAGTAATAAACTGTTCAGTCTTTCACTTATTCACATGAAAAGTTTTGGTGCTGAATATTTGATGCATCCCTAGTTTAATCACATGTCCTTGTGTTTTAAAGTGAATATTGGTCAGTGCTGCTCTTGGCTGATTCTAGCCATTGTGTAGAAATTAATATTGACCTTTTCTGACCTTAACCAAATTTGAAGTGTTAGAAGGAAGCATTAACTGATATGAGTATTGATCAGAATTGAGTATTGATTATCCAGTCAGGAGCAAATATTGCCCAGTTCTGATGGTTCACTCATAGATATCACTACATTGCTATTCAACCATCCACACTGTGATTTTACTGAGACGTGTTCTTTTGTCTGCCTTCAAGGAGAAAACATGCAGTCCCCACAGGAGGGTGTATCAGACCCAGTCACGGCTGTCCCCATCCCGTGGGCTCCTGTCCAGGTGCAGTCCAGCCAGGGACGGTCAGCGGGTGCTGAGCCACCTGCCCTTGCACTCGCAGCCACTGGCCCCGAGCTCTGGCATTAGCCTCATGATCCCTATCGGTGGCATCCAGATGGTCAAACCTCGCTCCGGTCTCCACGCCCTCCGGGCAGGACCTAACTCTGCCCAAAAGACCCAGATCATCCTGGGTAAGCAAAGGGAGCTGAAGGGGACTCTTTCAAGTCAGGATCATCAGTGTGGGCCTACAAATGGAGGACAAAACCGAGAGCATGAAGATAAAAAGATGGAAACTCCTACTGTTTCCTTGACAACATGGAAGTGTATATCTCAAAGAAAAGAGAGAAAGCGCATGGACAGGACATCCGCCTGTCGCACAAGCCCTCTCACACACTTCCACAAAAATACTTCGATCAAGCATAACACACAAACATCAACCAACAATGTAGCAATGCCCAAGAGCACTTGGAGTGAAAGGGCCTCTTCCATCTCAAGTACCAGAGAGAGGAGCCTGGTCTCAGTCCCTGGAGCAAATGCAGCCAAGATGGACAGAATACCATAAAGGCTACAGCACACCGGATGCCACGCAACACTGCATAGCAGGCACAGTGCAGCTCTTGCATGTGAAGTGTAATAACATTTTACTTTTAAACGGCCCAGATCATAATTTTATTTTCTTCACAAGGACCACTTTTGTTCACTTTTACATACCAAAACCAGTTTTGCATGACCTATTTCCATCTAGAGTCTAGTTTTACATTTTACATACATTTGTCATAATATGGGCCTTTAAAATTTTAAATGGATTATACAAGCTACAAATCACTTGTGAATTATGAACTTTTGTAGTCACATTCTCATTTGAATAGAAACAATGATATTCTTTACTTATACAGTGCTTTGAACAATCAAAATGGTTTGATTTGAATTGAGTAATTATGATATGCCGAATGGAGCTCAGAGGCTTCAGTCAGCACAGGAAGTCACTGATTGGCAAAGCATGACGACATTGAATGTTTGCACCTTAATTAAAAGGTTTTATTATTATTATTATTATTATTATTATTATTATTATTATTATTATTATTATTATTGCTGTTGTTGTTTTTTTGTTGTTGTTGTTGTTAAATTGTGTCCGGTGTGCAGTAGCCTTAACACAGGGGTATTCAAATCCAGTTCCTTAGAGCTTTAGTCCTGCTCAGTTTGGCCAGTTACCTACACAACTGTTTGATTAACCCATTGAAGCCCAACAATTGTAATAGTAAAAGAACATGTGATTGACTTACTGTTATGACATTTTATGTAGTTATACCTAATATAAGTAGATCTAATAGTACTTGTTACATATAAAAATATAAATTGGCTAAGTTATGTTTTGGGATAAAGATGAGGGGTGTTTGGCATATAATTAGCTAAATTAGGTGATTTTATAAAGGATAAAAAGTATCAAAATAGTAATCAGAGATTTTCTAAAAGCTCAGAGCTTTAAATGTACCTATGGATGATCAATAGGTTAAGTAAGTGTAAAATCCAAGCAGTAAAATCAACAAAATGTGCTGGACGCTGAGCTGCCACAGTCAGGATTGAATACCCTTATTGTAACAAACCGTGACAAAGCGATTTATACCCCAGCTGAGCACTTGGGAAAGTATTCCCCTCCTTTGTGTAATTATGTAGATATGTAGATGCAGCATATATATATATGTATGTATATTGTTCGCTCTCTGTATTCTATAGTCATAATCTATAATATAATTTATCTCCTATATATACTGTAAAAATGTATGGTTTCTATCCATTTATATATGGCATTGCAGTTTGTACTGTATGTGTTTGTATCGTTACTGTATGCAATTTCTCACTGGAAATTTAAAACTCAGCCAAGCATCTGTAACAATTTTGAAATACACATTTTCAGTAGTTCTCAAATAACCAAAATCACAACTTACAATGATGAATCTTTTTTTAAATTCATGATTTTATTTTTAATATACTATCGGTGGCATCCCAAATTTAGATATGGGAAGAGGTGTGGATGGTATTTATCTCGTACTGTATTGGTTCTTTCCCATATATATTCTCAGAAACGTTTAGGCAACATAAAGTGGGCTAGAAGCCTATATGCATCTACTGTAAATATTAGATGGTAAAAGCAAGAATTTATTGTCATATTCAGCTATGTTGTCTTTTTTCACATTTGACTGGATAAAATATGCAGATGATATTATTCTATCACTTGTGTCTTATTGTTGGCTGAACTATGATTGTATTTTACAGAAAGAGATATTCAGTAGACTGATTTAATTCATCACCTTTAAGCTGAGGGTTTGTGTGAACTATCAGCACCACTCAATGGTAAATACCTACAGTTTTAAAGGGATAATTCTCCAAAAAACACATTTACAGTTTTCTCAAATGTAGCCAGGATGTGTCTAAAGTTTGCTTCTATAGTTTGCCTCTGGACTCATTTATGTTCAAAGGTATAGAATTACTGTTCAGATGATGTTTTTAATATTATTAAACCAGTTTAGCTGCAGATAAATGTATAACATGGTTCTAATATAGGCCTGAGCAACTTCACAGCTTTAAAATCAAACACTGTAAATAATCATGATGATAGGTGATGAAGATGTGTCCAGACTGATGAACAGAGCTATCGAAGGTTTTATAATGACTGTTTATCATCAAGAATTGTAATAAAATTAGTGTCCAGAATATATCATATTTCTAAAGTGGAGATAAACAAAGGACTCTAAGTACTTATATATTTTGATCATATTATGATTTATAAACATGTTGATATATGCAATTTTGAAAAATATATGTTGCCAAATAGTTTATAACAATTAAATCTATGTTCTATGATATTGTATATAAAATAAAAATAAAAAATAAAATGAAAAATTTATAATTAGATATACATTAGCCTTAAAGCTGCTGTGCAATACTAAAGATGCTAACTTTAGACACGAAACATGTATTGCCTAATCAACTGCATTTCCAGTAATGGTAAGTTTGTGGAAAAAATGTGTAAATGAGGTTTTTTAGTGTACTGTCCCTTTAAGTAGCGCATTACATGCACACTGGCACTTCGCACCTGTAGAGTGAACTGAGCATAAGTGGGACATCAGATAAAGTGGGACGAGTAAGCTTCTCTTTAAGTAACACAAGGCAATCAAATGTAACCATCAGGAATAATTACCACAAGGGTGCTCATAATTTAGCTTTTATTCCTGATATTATTGTCCCATTCTGCTTAGTTCACTGATGTCAGTCTTTTTTAGCAATAGCTTAGTGATAGCTGTTTGAGAAAAAGAAAAAAAAAACATCTGCAGATATTTATTTACCAGACATGTTCAGTCCACTCCTTGGTGATTGCAGGCTGTCTACATTTTTGTCCCTTTCATAATAAACCTGGACCAGGTGATTTGATTACCTGTTTGGCTGCGAGTTGGAACTGGAACAGAATAAAACGAGTAAAAATAACTGAATAAAATTAAAAGCATCTGTCATTATAATTAATTATTGTTTTTAGACATCTCAATTTAATCTTCCCATATAGCTCCATGATTCTGGATGAAATGTTAGTTGCCTAAAACAGGTGCATTACAAAATTGATCTGAGACAAGCAATAAAGCCATCTCAAATGAATCATATATGTTTTGCCAAATGACTGATTCATAAATTGGTAACTATGTGAAATGTTCAACATTTGATTATGACAAAATAAAAAAAATATGAGAATTAACAAATTGTGAATGATTTTTATTTCCTTCATAGGTGTCTAGATGGCAGCATTGAGCCACTGCTGTCCTCTGCACGTGTTCAGTATTTAAAATTCATATTTTGATTTGTTTAACACTTTTATGTTTATTCATTATGTGTTCCTTAATAGTCTAGATGACTTGATTTACAATGTAGGAAAAAATAAAAACATTGAATGAGGTGTGTCCAAACATTTGACTGGTACTTATGCAAATGCACAGATGTACTATATTATTATTATTATTATTATTATTATTATTATTATTATTATTATTATTATTATTATTATTATTATTATATCAGGATTGCTGCTGATATGTTAAAAATACATGAGAAGTCATCAACCAAACCTGTTTTACTTCCAATCATATCAATAACTTTACTCTCCTGTGACAATTCCTATTAAGGTTTATTTGCAGCTATATTTACAGTTAAAGCATGTAGTAGACACTCATATCAAGAACAATTTACAGAAGTGCTACTTTGCGAAAACTAGCATCTTTGCTAGTACAAATAGTTCAAATATCTCATATATCATTAAAGTAGGATATCACTAGAGCTGCCAGCCAATAGTATACTATGTAGATGCCCAGTGGAAGTTCATTCCACCATCTTGGTGCCATGACAGAGAAAGGTCTTGATGCTTCTCTTCCATGGATCCCAAAGAAGGCCAGTCTGGTGTGCATTACATTTTAATCATTCCCATTATGTAGCATGGCCAGGTTTTGGCTTTGTAGGCAAACATTTACAAGGCCCAGGGATGTAGAGCGGTTTGCGCTGGCTCGTAGTCAACTCCAGGTGGTGGGCTGCCATCCATGGTATGTCAGCCAGACATGCCAAGAAGTGACAGGAAACCTGTATGTCAGAAGGTGGGAAGGAAAGGGATTAAATAAGTGTTATCAACATAGTGATGGTTGGAAAATCCATAAGAGAATATTGCATCCCTAGAGCACAAGTGTAGAGAGAAAAGAAGAACCAAAGCACTGTGAGACACTGATAAAAAATGTACTTGATTAAATATCTAAATTTTTGTCTCATCTGACAACAAAACATAATTTTGATGTTGCCTGGCAAAGTTCAGACACTGAGATGTGTCATGGTCTCGGGATAGTTTTCTATCATTTAACTTGTTGACAGCTAGAAAAAAAGAAAGATACTCTA
Source organism: Crenuchus spilurus (assembly GCA_036984385.1). Lineage (NCBI taxonomy): Eukaryota > Metazoa > Chordata > Actinopteri > Characiformes > Crenuchidae > Crenuchus > Crenuchus spilurus. Next base: position 9,218 of record BRDA01001555.1, on the reverse strand, counting down.
TTATACACAATATAAGCATTACAGTGCATTACAATAAGTGTTTTAAACTAGTGTTCACTTATGTGCTCAACAAAGAGATGGTCTTCAGTCTGTGTTTGAAGACTGTGAGGGACTGAACAGTCAGTGGGAGTTTGTTCCAGCAACTCGGTACTAAGACAGAGAGGAGTTTTGATGCAAGTCTTCCACGTGTCTTGAAGGGTGGTGGGTCAAGTTGAGCCATAATGGAAGCTCAAAGTGTTCAAGGTGCGGCTCAAGACTTGACCATTGCCAATATGTAAGGAGGTGCTGGTCCATTTCTTGCTTTGTAGGCAAGCAACAGGGTTTTGAATCTGATGAGAGCTGCTACAGGAAGTCAATGAAATGACTGCAGTGGGGTGATGTGGGAGAACTTGAACTGATTGAGGAACAGCCGAGCAGCTGCATTCTGGATCAGCTGCAAGGACCTGATGGTTTGCATAAGAAGACCAGCCAGGAGTGAGTTGCAGTAATCAAGTCTTCAAATGAGGAGACACTGGAGAAGTACCTGGATGGCATGCATGAAAAGGGTCAGATCCATCGAATGTTGAAGAGGAGGAACATGCACGACTGAGTCAAGTAGAAAACAATAACTGATTCATCCATGATCACACAGAGTTGCTTATCAAACTTCTTTACTATTGCCCTGAATGTACCTACAGGTAATTTCAACTATATATATTTTTTACTATACATAACAACAGCACTTTTACATCATTGGAGTTTAGAGCTCTTAAATTTTATCTATAATGATGACAATTTTATCTGTTTGTTTTCTCATAAGATTCCTAAACACTAAAAGCAATATCAAGAAAAAGTTTCCACAACAACACATATTCATTTGGTTTCATTTACAGTATTATTCCAGAGTGCCAGTAATTTTGCCAGATATTTTGATAGAATTAACTATTCTGATGATACAACAATATTATTTAGTATTGAATGAATAGTTAGCAACTTCTCCAAACTTGTGGAACTAAATATCAGTCAAAATATTAACACTATGTACACTGATTGCCCATTTAGTCAGCTTGTAATTCTATAATTACAGACTTTAATTCTTTTCATACCCTGTTAGCCTCATTTCACCCTGTTGTACAATAGTCAGGTACTCTACAGCCGTGACAATGACGTGGTGGTGATGTGTTTGTGTGTATTGTGCTGGATCAGACACAGAAGAGCTGCTGCTGTTTTTAAACACCTCAGTGTCACTGCTGGGGTAAAAAAACATAGTCCACTATTAAAAAAATAGTCCATAACAAAGTGTGTGGCAACAGATGAGCTGCTGTCTTTGACTTTACTTCTATTAGGTGGAACATCAAGGTGGTGTATATATATAAAATTATCAGTTATACTTTGGCATGTCCTTCTTCCCTTCTTCTACAAAAGTCCACTGTCAACATATATGAGCTCTCATTCATTGTGAGAGGCTTTCCTGTAAATACGCCTCACTGATTAAACAGATATAACATTACTGTTAAATTTGTTGACAGATAAATTAGACATTACAATTTGTGACTAAGCAGTCTTATTGTCTGAGTCTCTTGATCCTGTCTGTCACCCTTGAGGTTTGATTCGCTATCAGAATGAATAACACAATCTGGTAAGTACTGTAGCAGACATGTCTGTATTTGGAATATCAGACTGTTGTGTTGAACTCTGAGCTAAGAAATACATCTTTATGTAATGCTAGTGTCATATTTATGCACATTCAGTTAGTTTTCAAATGAAAATAATGCATGCATGATTTATGACATTTGACAAGTGAAACTTTTGGAATTATGTGGACAGATGACACAAGCTTTTTAGAACAAATGCACAGTGATCTGTTTGAATGAAAAAGAAACATTCACACCAACACCAAAAACCTCTTTTCAGCTGTGAAGCATGGTGGAGGGAGCATCATGGTTTGCTGTCTCAGGGTCTGAATACTTTGGGATCATTGAGGGAGCAATGAATTTAAAGGTATTTCAAAATATATAAAGAATAAAATGTAAAGTACACACAAGTCACATCAAATAAAGAATGGTTGAAAAATAAAATTTGCATTTGGATTGGTCAAATCAGTGTCCTGGCCTTAATTTTATTGGGATGCTGCGGCATGATCTTTTCATGCAAGACATCCCAGGAATATTGATGAACTGAAACATGTTTGCAGGATCCAAAATTCATCCTGTGTTGTGCAAATTGCTACAGGAAATGTTTGGTTGAGTTTATTATTGCTAAAGGGTGATCTGCCAGTTATTCAATTCAAAAATTGACTTTGTTTTTCTCACCTGCACTCTGGATGTTCACTCAATATGATCAATAAAACACATGAACATTGCATCTGTCAGATGATTATTTGATTGCTTCAATACACAACCACTTGTTCTTGTTTTTCTAAATATGTATCTGTGAAACCTTTCATCACAGCCCTGTTTTGTTGTTTTCCACGTGTTCTTTGTTATGTTTTTCATGTGCTGTCTTGTCTCCATGTGCTCTTTGTTTACGTTCACGTCATGCCCTCATTATGTTCAGCAAGTGAGTCTTGTGTTCTCACAGCCCTGTTCTATCATCTGTCTTGATTATGTTTGATATATATGTTTCCTTGTGTGTCACAGTCCTTGTCGGTCATTGTACGTCTCCATAGTCATTGTATAGTCAAGTGTATGTTTGTTGCTCACAGACACGTTTGTTACCACAATCTTTGTATTGTTTTCATAGCCAGTTCTCAGTTCTGTGAATAAAGTCTTTGTCAGATAGCATATGGTAGTGGGCCACTTTTGGCTGAGAAATTGCACTGTTGGCCCACGGCTGGCACTGGTAAACTGCATGTGAACCAAATGCTTATATTGGAAAAAACACATTAGGCCCATATGTACCATAACAGATGTGGTCTACTTCTAGCAAGATATGTCAGTATTACCTATATTTGGCTGATATGTGGCCCTAATCTGGCCTCTATGTGGCCCATATCTTGCAACCAGGAGCAGTCCGCCCAAGTGCCATCAATCCAAGTGGCAAGTGGGCCAGATGTGGCCCAAAATAATTTTGCTATCTGGGTTGCGTTCGTGGACCCAATGCTGCATCCGTCTCCTCCATACCTACCCATTGTGACAGTATCTTACATATCCACTTATAATATAATTTCTATCATTCGATAATGGGAAAAACAGTTTATGCACAAGTTAATTACATTAATTACAAAACTGGTTATGCAGAAGTCATTACATACATTATTTATGTTTGACCATAGGAGTGATAATGAATTATGTTTGTAGTGCTTATTGCAGGTTCAAGGCTTAAGTAAGTATTAGCATGCTATGTATTGAGTTAGATTTCAATACAAATACAATCACAGCTTTAATCTAGTGTGAAATATTGCAATCTGCTATTTACCTGATTACATGTATTCAAGTACCTGAATAATCCTGTTTGCTGCTAAAAGCAGATTATTGTATTATTTCTGTGTATGTAAACACATTTGATGACTCAAGTTACCTGTTGTTGAAGTTGTAAAAGATGGGAACTCCCAGTGAGTCAGAATTCCCACCATAACATCTTTCCAATGAGAATTCGTTTGGCCTCACCTGGTTAAGCTGGAGGTCTTCAAATAAGACCTGAGTGCAGAACTCCATGTTTTTAAATGGGAAAAGAAAGCATTAAAAAACATCAATGTTACATGTCAATAACATCATCAACCTGGTGATCTTCTAACGTAAAAAGTCAGCTTTTAAAGAAGAAATCAAACACCAAACAAAGGCTAACAGCTTGTATTTATAGATTATCTTTTTTCCATGGACTTCAATTCAAAAGGCAGCTGTGTATTCAGATTCCAGTCTCCACCCTTCATGTAATCCTCTGGAGGCACATGGTTTAGCAATACTACCAGGGTTGATGTTGTCACTGGTATAAAAGCTATAAGATGCTAAGGCAAGGAAGCCGTTTGTCTACATACATGACATTCTATTACAAATGTTTAAATGTACTAGGAAAAAATTACTGATACAGTCCTGATACAATACAAGAGGTTCGGTTGGCTGAATCATGTGTTCCCTACACTCACATGGTTTAAAATCCCAACATCATCTGCCCTGTGTTTTTTTACCTGGACATGAGTTCTGGTTTTGTTGCACTTAGTACTTATTAGTACTGTTCATTAGTAAGTTCAAAACTAAAGCATTTTCCTGTTATCTAGATTCTTTGATGCATATCTTGCTCTTGGGACAATATATAGGACAATTCCCTCACATCTTGTACAGAAAATAATATAAATGTACACTTTTATCTGTAGATACAAAATTTTGAGCTTATCTTTTACTGTATATCCTTCACACATATTTCCTTAAAAAGGAAAATTTGCTATTAATGAAGGCTTTTTATCTGATCATGAGCATTTCCAAACTGTTACAGATTACATGTAGTCAAATCTTCTTCATTTCAAATACAAAAACTAAACATATTCATTAATGTTGTTTTTTTTTTTGTTTAAACAGCCATCAATTGTGTTTTACAACATATAACCACTCATACCCTGACTTGACTATACCATGACTAATGATTTTTAATGGAAAAATTTAAAGAGATTTCTGTAGGATTTGAGGATCTTTTAGAGTTAAAACCATATATGTCTGTAGAATGTAGCCATGATTTGACTTGGTAACCCAGATAGCATATGGATGTAGGCTAATTCTGGCTGAGAAATGGCACTGCTAGCCCACTGTTGGCACTGGAAAACTGTTTGTGGCCAAATGTGGCCCTCACATTAAAAATCCACATTTGTCTCACATGTACCGTAACAGATGTGGTCCACTTCTGGCAGAGATATGGCAGTGCTACCTACATGTAAGCCATAAATGGGCTACTTCTGGATGAGAAATCACACTGCTGGCCCACTGTCGGCACTTGAAAACTCCATGTGAGTCAAATGTGGCCCTCATATTAAAAATCCACATTTGGCCCACATTAACCATGACAGATGTGGTCCATTTCTGGCAGTGACATGGCAGTGCTACCTACATATGAGCCATAAGTGGCCCACATATTAAAAAACCTATTTGGCCTACATGTTCTAAAACAGGTATGGTACACTTCTGGCAGAGATATGGCAGTGTTACATACATATGAGCAATAAGTGGCTAGCTTCTGGTCCAGGTTTGGTCCAGTTGTGTGTGTTTAACATTTGGCTGATATGTGGCCTTAATCTGGTCTATATGTGGCTCACATCTTGCACCCGTGAGCGGTCCACGCAAGTGCTGTCAATCTATGCGGCAAGTGGTCCAAATGAAAATTTCGGATGAGGACCAGATGTGGGCCAAAATAATCTTGCTATCTGGGAAGTGCTTAATAGTTCATTTTAGAACAAAATCACCTTCTAAATCCAACTTTAAATACTCAGAGAATATTCACTGAAGAATGGATTACTGTGTGGAATGCTTTAAGAGAATAGTAAGGTTAGTTTCCAATTTAAGATCCCTTTGATACATGTAAATATGGTATCATCTCAGTGTTATATTAAAAGGGATTTAGGAACGTCTTAAGGGCAACAAGACACATTTAGTGTTCATCACGCTGATTAGTTGGCTATTCTTTGAGGCAATTTTTAAACAATGAAACCCACGTCGTACTAAACTCGTTCTTAAATCTGAGTGGTCTGACCCTCTCGTAACTCACCAAATTGTTCTTAACTTGAAGTTCACGTGCAGTTTTGTCTGAAAAACAAAAGAGGGCACTGATCATCCTTTGAAAAACGCAACACTCAGCACACGCGTGTATATACAAACAAAAATTCATGAACATTAAAATTTTTTTTTGAAAGCGTAATTGCGTCACATAAATTAGAGCCAGCGTCCTTATTTCGATACTGTGCATACATGTACATATTAAGTTGAAATGATTGTTTTCACAAAATAAAAAAAACTAAGATTGCTTAAAGTACAATATATTATGTATTGATATACACATATAAATTACATAAATGCAATGTTTTTTTCCCCAGTGTAACAGTTGTAGTAGTAAATTAATATATTGTGTCCCAAGCAAAGGTTACAAATTGGCCTACTAAGCTTGTCAACTCTTAACCAATCAAATTCACTGATTAATCATGGACACCTATAAGTAACCAAGAGGATTTGCCCATTTATAGGTAGGCTTGGCATGCAATGGACAGCAACTGCAAGTGAAATGTTTTTTTGTTTTGTTTTTTGCATTTATGTAGTGTAAATACTTTTTTGATGTTTGGTTTTATAATTATTGTTTACATAACGATACATTTGTGGCTAAATAATGAAGAAATGTATGTAAATTGGTGGTTCAGTTTTCGACTGGCCGAGCCTATTTGACGCAGACACGAGGGCAGAGTCAACTAAGTGCTACTTAGGGACTCGTTCATAAGTTTGGAAGATAAGAAGGCTTTTGGGAAACAGTCGGAAAAATTGTGTTCTTAAAGTTATGTCATTCTTAAAGTTGTTCGTAAATTGCTAAGTTCAATTGCTTTTTCGGGAAATGCACCCCTGGTTCGTAGGTCCAAACAGTACCATCTAGTCTTAGGAATCACAATTTACCATTTGTACAGATTAATAACCTATTTTAAATTATACAGACTATAAATCCTGTGGTCAGAGTTGAGTGAGGCCTGTTATTTCATGTTAAACAATGTAAGGAATAGTTGAAATCAATTAAATGAAAAGCTTAGAGCTCAAAAAGGATGAATAAGATAAATAAAAATACAGTAGAACATCAGTTATCGTTTGCTCTGGATATCATACAATTAGGTTGTTGACTTTTTCGTGGCAATTTTGTTCCAGTTATCATTCATCCACCCAGTTTTCATCAGTGTGCCCATGTGACTCACCATTAAGTTCATGAACACAAAGCATCCACCCAAGCATTCATCAATTGTATTTACATGATTTCTTATGGGAAATATTGCTTCAGGTATCATTCATTTCAGTTATCATCAGGCACATTAGAATTAATTAATGATGAAAACTGAGGTTCCACTGTATAACTATTCATTTGAGTCACATAATAATAATAATAATAATAATAATAATAATAATAATAATAATAATAATAATAATAATAATAATATTTTTGCATAGTGCTTCTCAGTGATAAGGAATTATATGTATTTAAATTGTAAGTATATGAAACATGATTGTGTGACTGCCTGGGAAAATGGCTCACTCAGTATCATTTGGAAAATATCTCATTTTGTAATCAGCTAGGGCAGGACTAGAGAAGCTGATCCCTCTGTTACTACAGCAATGGACTTATTTACAGGCCTTTATCACAGCAATAATAACAGGTAGGTGTTGTCCTGATACTCTGAGTCATAGGTACAATTACAAAGATAAAGAGAAAGTTAAGGATGAATGTTATTTTCCTCTTCCACAAGCTTTCCTTACAATTCTGCTACCTACAAACTTACTATTTACAGCAGTACACACCTCAATGATTTTCTCTCTCTCTCTCTCTCTCTCTCTCTCTCTCTCTCTCTCTCTCTCTCTCTCTCACCTACTCTCTTAACAGACCTCATTCACCAGTATTTTCTAATAAGTTTGTCTCATATTTATTCTTAAATATTGCTGTAATTTAAGTCCTATAATCAGGGGTGAACATAATTTTTTTGGTCTAGTTCTCAAAGGAGCAGCTACAGATGTTGCTTGGTGCTCACCTTTTACAATGCTCGAAAATACTACAAGCATTGATAATCACTACCCTCCTGACATCCACTGTTTGGAGCCATGCTATCTCCTGCAGCCATTTTTAAGTGAATACTCTTTTTTTACCTTCAGTCTCAGTCTGGCGTTTCTTTGGAGGTGGTGGAATACCAAAGTAATTACTTAATGTAGCTTGTTTCTTGGACATGCTGATGAATCGGTGGAAATCTTAAAACCAGTGAAAAAATAAGCTAGAGCACGCCTATGTTACCGTCAGTGTTGCCAGATGCATCAAAATTATTTAGCCAAAAGTCAGTCTAAAACCCGCCCTTCAGAAGCTTAAACTAGCCCAAAATGTGTCTATCACACATTTGAATCAAATGGCAAAACAACTAAGTGTTCGACTTAGTATTTGTTTATAAGGAATTTATCAGTCCATCAATCATACCGCCTCCCGTATTCCCCCATTTACCCATATTAGCTTGTGACTCTCTCTCTCTGTCTCTCTGTCTCTCTGTCTCTCTCTCTCTCTCTGTCTCTCTCTCTCTCTGTCTCTCTCTCTCTCTCTCATATTATGTTCTCTTCGTTATTGTTGTATTCAAACTTCCTTAGTGTCGACTTTGTATACGTTTGCCCGCCGTGTTGAAGTAATATCCTAGGCAACCGGGCGTGGCAATTTTTAAAAGTTACCCAATAAAACGCATCCCACCACCCTTGAAAGTTCACCCGCGACTGGATTTTCAACAAAACGATTTGACGTGAAAACCGCGAACCTGTCAACTCCGGTTACCGTGGCAAAACATAATCAAGTAAATGGTGCGCAAACGCGCGTCACGTTGTAATTCACGTTGCGCATCGTTAATTTTGGCCATGCATGCGCATCCCTGCCTATAATATTAAACAAATGTAGAATTGAAGAAAAGTCTTGAACTGATTGCTGGCACAAACATGTCAGAACTCATAGGCATAAGTGTGCTGTTGAGTGGGTGTTGATTCTGGTCTTTTCTAAGAAGAAATACCAAATAAGAAAGAACTGAAGCATAAAACTGAGTTTTAAAAATTTTCTCATTGAGTGAGCATCACCCCACACATTAATCCAAAACATTTCCATTGTTATTCCAGTGTTTTTTGTGCTTGTTTATTGAGTGCACCAGAAACAGACCTCTCTGGATACCTTTCCATACACCAAGAAGAGTCCTCAGTAAAGCTAAATGTGAAATTAACATTTTAGACAATCCTCAAGATTGGGCTTAATCTATTGTGCAAACTTTGTGGAAGTTGTTCAAAGAGAAAATTATGAAGAGAATTATTTTACAAATGTCCTGAGTTATGACTGTCCAAAAAAAAAAAAAAAAAAAAAAA
>BRDA01001554.1:16374-50773 GCA_036984385.1 Crenuchus spilurus | reverse complement strand
TAAAATATTAGATGTTGCCACCTCCACATCATTGCATTCAGTTTTTATTCACAATTTGTTTAGTGTCCCAACTTTTTTGGAATCCGGTTTGTATAAGATGGACCAGCAAGATGGGTGTGAGTGGACACATTATTTAAAAACTTAAGCAGCTTTGGTATGCCTGATTCTTTCATATCAGTGCTACACACCAACAAATCACCACCACATCATTGTCACTGCATTAATAAGAATAATCCACTTCCCAAAGAACACCTGCTCTGTGGTGGTCCTCATTATTGAAGAACAGGGTGAAAGGAGGCTAACAACGTATACAGAAAAACAGATGGATTACAGTCTGTAACTGCAGAACTGCAAAGCAAACCGATATGGTCAGTAGAGCTGATATAAAGCAATTAATTGAAGACATAAGCTGATCAATGTAAATAATGCCAACCATATACTCTAACACAATATGTTGCAGTTATAGACTGTATATATAAGAACTGAATACAGACAAGAGTAGACCAAAATGTCTCTGATGGCCTCTAGTGGCTGGTTGCAGTACAATTTTAAAGCCCGCCCACAACCATTATATTGAATGGGAGCAACAGCAAACTTTGCAATTATTTTCCTCAGTCACTGATTTTATTTAATTTTTTTGTCGGCTGTGTTGTGTAAATTTCACAAACTGTCCCTATTATAATTAGCCCCCTAGTATTTTTCTTAATGTGTTTTATAGAAGTTATTTAACATTCTGTGACTCTGTTAATAAGACTTAATCACTTTGACATTTTTAAAAAGTGGTGGTGTCTTGTTGTACCAACAGACACTCAGAGGAAGTTATTGGCAGGTTTTTTTTTTTTTTTCCTTTAGTAAGTAGCTTATTTTCATATCTGACTAATGTAGCGTATCAACACAGACTGGTTGTGCACTCCCGGTAAAAAGGGGTATCACCCCAACAGAAGGGGCAGAGTTCGAGCAGTAGTGCTGCCTCATCTTCCAACTCTACTAATTAGTAAATGCAAACAATATGGCAATGTCCATTTTGGCATTTTTGCTGTTTTTTGGCTTCAAACCATCATAAAGGGAGTAAACAAAAGTGTACTGTCCAGTTTTTACATACAGTCTATTGTTGCAACACATTATAGTTTAATTTCTGTACATGTTCAATAAATATATTAGAAAACAAACTTTAGAGATTAAAATAGAATTTCCAATAAAAGTAAAAAGAAAAAAAACTACATAATTAATCACAAGCAGTACAGTGATATTTTAAACCTCAGCATGTCATTTTGACTACAGCTTGGCTTCAAACATGTGTCGGCCAATCAGACATTTCCAGAATAACAGAGAGCAGGAGGAAAGCAGGCGTCTCTGAGCTGCAGGTTTTCAGCAGGCTGAGCCTTTATTTCAGCTATATTAGTCAGCCCAGTGACGTTCACGACACCAGCCTCCAACAAGTGCTAAAAATATCACGGCCCACGCAATTAGTCTCTCTCGCCCACGTCCTCTGCCTCCCTCACTTCATAAAACATTTACACTCACAGCTTCTTTTTTTTACTATCATTATTCCAAAAGTCTAATTGAGCAGGGAGTAGCAAGAGAGGGGTTACAGTGCTGCAACATTCCAGACTAGAGCCACAACTGTAATGTACGAGACTAGAAGACTCAATTCATGTGCAGGAATGCAGGAACGCACAAAATGGCATAGAGCTCAACAAACCAGGCAGACAAAGTACTACAGCAACACAAAAATCAAGACGAGACCAAACAGGTGACAGGAAACATACCAGACATAACAACAGCTGACAGAAATGTAAACAAGGCTCCGCAACTCAGCAAACGCTTCACACCTAGCAAACTGATGGCTAGATATATTAAACCTTTTTCAGCCCTCTTTCACATGCAAACGGATTTCCTTCTACATAAATAAGAGGAAATGTTATATACTTAACTGGAGTTCCTAAATGTTTTAATATATAAAATTTGGTATTTGAAGATATTCCATTCAATATACTAAAACTTGCATTTCAAAACATGCAAGTCCCTCTGTTTCTCTGCACACTGTGTTAGCTCCTTTTCACCCTGTTCAGGACCACCACAGAGCCGGATCATTCTCAGCATTGCAGTGACACTGACATGGTGGTGGTGTGTAAGTGTGTGCAGTGCAGGTCCAAACTGGATTTGTGCCTAAACATAGTTTACAAATCATGTCATAGGAATGCAAAATACTTTTCTATCCATTGTACATTTGTATTTTAAGATATTCAATATACTCAAATTTTGTAAAACATGTACCAGTACCACCCACTGTCCATTTTATCAGCTATTTATTATTATATCAGCTACGTATTTGGAACATTAAATACTTTTTCTCCATTTGTATTTGAGGAGGGAGCACAGAGATATTCTGCTCAGTGTAGGCCTACTAAAGTTCTGCATCTCAAAACATGCTGTTAGGAGATTTGCTTTAGCAACAGCAGCAGTCACAGCAGCTAGACAGAGACACAGGTCTTGAACGTGTCATGAATGACTGAATATTTTCCAATAGAATAACAGTATTTCAATTCCCCAAACTCCTCAGAGTTAATCTAGTCATGGCATCAACATTTCTGTGTTCTGTGGCATTGTATTCTAAACAGGTACAAGGAAAGGGGGTGCAGAGGGGGCTGTAGTACCACCGGGTTTGAAAAATGCTGTGTTCCGCTTAGCTCAGAAGTGGGAGCTCAACATTGCATTGTTTTCAACCTCCGCTTGTTCCAGCTAAAAAGCAGGGGGAGAAAATGGATGCCTTCATGAAAGTAAATATTGTTTGCAGCCAGTAATGTGACATGAGTGAAAACTAACATTCATGATGTGTTTATTTTCTCAAACTTAGAGGAGCAATCCGCTATTTTCCCCAATGTGTTTTCTTCATGTTATGAAAAGGCATTTTACTGCTGCCTAGCACCCTGGATCTATCAGGAACTCTATGCTGGACCTATTTTAAACATGGCTGCGCCATATGGGCGACCTGATCTATGAAATATGTCGGTGTAGAAGAGAGCTAAACCATTTCAGAGTTTGATTAATATACCATATATACGCTAATAATCTGGGCACTTTAAAATAAATAAATAAATAACTAAATTGGTGCCTAAAAATTGGGGTTTGCATATTAGACAAAAATTAGGTCAGCAACACTGTTCTTCCACTCCCCCACCGTACCCTCCCCCTGCGGAGTACGTGGCTTCTGTCTTTGTACGTGGCGTGGATGCATTTCGTTGTTAAGCAAGCTGTAACGCGTGAAAATCGCTGCAATGAGTTCATGTTTTCGATCATATTCCGCTAAAGAAAAGCTTTGTTTTATAGAAGAAGCCGAAACAACTGGAAATCATTCAGCGGTAAGGAAGTCTGATGTCAGTCAAAACTGCATTTGCGAATAGCGAATTAATAAAACAAGGCTGCAAGAAACAAATAGCAGTAGCCAGGCATTTTTACGAACAAAAAGCAAAATATGTAGTGTTGGAAAAACAGCTCTGTGATTACATGGAAGTAAAAAAAGCAAAATGTTTTTTTTTTTTTCTCAAATTTTCCCTTCTAAAGTTAGGGTGCATGATTATTCAAGAGCACAGATTACTCATATATATATATATATATATATATATATATATATATATATATATATATATATATATATATATATATATATATATATATATCTGCTAGAAATGAAAATCATCTTGTTTGTGAAAACATCTGCAGTAAGCAGACACAATCTTGTAACAGACAGAGGAGCTAGTTGTAGTAACCACTATACAGTCAAGATGAACACAATTAATTCAATACAAATCAAGGATATTTCAACCAGATGAGCTTTTCAATCATAAGGCATAAAAAATGTATACAGCAATATAATTTGTTCATTTCAAAATGAACAAATGCTGATGATGTCAGAGTACTAGAAGAAGGTCAAAAGCATAGTGTACTTGTACTACATAAAAAGATAATATACATTTTACTATGTTTGTTTGTTCATGCAAAGTGATATTAAATAAATTTTTTAAAAAACATGAAAAAATATGGAACTTAAATAAATAAACAAACACTTTTAATGGGGGGTTTAATTCTTTTTTTTCCACACAGCAACTGAAACACTGCTTTAAAAATACTCTAAGAAGTGCAGGAAGGCCTTCCTCTCACTTTGGTTGCTCTCCTTGTCTCTGCTGGAGCTAATTGCTATACAGAGTGTATGCTTAGCCATTATCGGGCCTGCTGAATGAATATCCACTAGTTTTCTCCCTTTAATTGGTGACTCCTTTAACCTGAGCCAGTGTAAAATGAAAGCATAGATGTGCTAACATTGTCCAGCCTGCTAGGGGACTGCAGCTACATTTCACCCACGTACGTAATTGATGGAATTCCTCCTGTGACTTAAGGGAGGGCACGAGTGTTTATTAAACACTCAGAGTCATGTAGCGATAGAAAACAAGTCCCCAAGAGACACAAGTGCCCATTTCTTTGTTTGTGGTGGAGTGGTGGGGCATACATGAGACTGGACTGTTTAATCTAGAGGTGAAAAATGCATCAGAGCATCGTGATGAAGCCATCCTAAGATGAGTAACCTACACCGCTGATTTTGGAATGATTGAATTTAAATAAATAAACTTTCAACAAAAATTGGGACTGCATATAACACTCCAGAGAATGTAGTTCCACTGCAACACAGTGCAGTGTTGGGGGTGCTATATCGGTCTTGTTGGTATTGCACATGGTGACCAATAGTGGTGACTACACAGTGCCCCCTTCTTTCAATCAGCAATAAATGCATCTTAACGAAGCTGACATCACTAATTAAATGGAGTAACGTATACAGTAGTGTATGATATCAGGCATGTTGTCAGGCTGAAGTGTGATAAAGCTGTCAGGGTCTATGTAATTTCATTATGAAAGGTCTAATCCAGGAGCAAAGCCCTGAGCCAAGCAGGGACCTGCATGCTTAAAGAAAGCTGCTGGAATCACCACCAGCCTGTTACCTACAATCCCTCTATTCCTGCTCTTCTGCTCTCCCCCTCTTTCCCTCTCATGTGTTTATTTACTGAAGCTGTCTGGCCAAGGATGGCTCTTTAATTTCCTCTGGGAGAGACACATGTATACTCCAGAGAGAATGATAGAGAGAGAATGAAAGAGAGAGAAAGGCAAAATAAAGAGAAAAATGGAAAAAAGTGAAGAAAGGAAGAACGAAAGAGTAGGCATCTTTTAGATCTTCCTCCTCAGGTGTATAGAAGAGTGTGTGTGTGTGTGTGTGTGTGTGTGTGTGGGTGGGTGTGTGTGTGGTTGGTCTGAAGTAAGCAGAACAGATATCCCAATCTTATACTTCTCCCTATGGGACCTTTATTACTTCTGTAACTCAGCTGCACAGTGTGCTTCTCACAGACTGTTCTATTCTTCATTTACATCTAACATTTATTTAACATGTCCTTCTGTCCCTTAAACTGCAACAGCTTATATATGTGTGCATTGCTCACTTTCATTACACAACTTCATTATTAGAGTCAATATATTTACAGAATCATTCATATGGTAGTCACTGAAATGTAGAATATATAAAAAAAAAGTTCATTTATGTTCATCATTTCTTTAAAAAAATTCATAGATCTTATACACTTTATATAGAATTGATACATTTCAACCCTTTTTGTTTTAACGTAGATATTGTTTGAAAAGCAATTTACTCAAACCTGAAATGAAATATTCTAATAATATGAGATTCTGGATGTCTGATTTGCATGAGCTATAAGCCATAATGATCAACAAAGAAATGTGTCTTTATATGAAATTAATATAAAATATGACAGTTTACCTGTTTTAATTCAATTATGAACTTTTTCCAAGATATTCTATTTTTGTATGTGGCACTGTATCACACTCACCTGGAAATATGGGAGAAAAATATAGATTTAGATTTGTGTTATTATTTATGTATTCATTGATTGATCAAACATCTGGCATTAGGCTTAAAACAATTATGAAAACCAGCAGAATGTTGGACAGAAGAGAGCTTGCAAGGTAATGTCTGCAACTAAAAAAATAAATAAATCAATTAATTAATAAAAAAAAAAAACCAAGAAAGTTTAGAAAGGCATACAGACATTCAGCTCGTATTAAATATCACAATACAGCTCTCTTACTGTACTGTATTAAAACCCAGTGCAAATAATTTCATCAACTTGTCCATCAAAAATCACTATGAACAAACAGATAATCCAGTTCGGGAAGTGTGTTTAAGTAGTAAGGTTATGAAGAGGTAGGCTTATGTATATGTTTTGGCATACATACAGTACACACTTTTTCTATTGTTTTTAATGTGGTATGTTTGCTGCACCATTTATTCTGTACTGGCCAATCAGATCAGTGGAAAGTAGGTCTTTAGTCACTCTTACCATCATTTCAAGTGTCTAACTGCTCAAATGACACACAAAATGTGTGAATTTGTTTTACTGTAGTATGATCTTGCTAGCAGCACTACACTTGTTAGTAGTAGATCACTTTAAGCCCATACATATCAAAACTGTATCCAGCTAGCATATCTGAGTGACAGATACAATGATACTGTTGCTTAGCAACAGGGAGATGTGTAGCTAAACACAGCAGGGAAATACAACCCCAAGAAATATAGCTCACTGGACCTTATGTTTTTCTGCCGTGTGAACCCCTTCTAAAGCACACCAGAAGTCTGACAAACTCTGAAGTCTGACTGATATGCCACAACTGTGTTTGATATTTAGAAGAATCTAGATATTTCTCTTCTCATTCACTCAAGTTAAATTGATTTCTCAGTTCTTTTTCTCAACAAGGACAATTCATTACACATATTTCAGTCATTTGTTGTTTTAATGTTGATACTGCTTCAGCAAAAAATTACCTAAACTGCCAAACAAATGCTAGCTTAATGTATCAATAATATTACCAACTTCAAACAGCTGAAGAAGCTTGAAAACATTGAGGTGTTAAATACAGCAAAACTGCAATGTAATGACATGCAAGATGGTGACCAGACATCCCTGTTTTTGGAGTCCTGTCACTGGCTGGAGCTGCCCTGAGAAATGTACTAGTTAATTGTACATTAAGAAAAATACACTGGAAAGAAAGATTTGGCAGAAGAGCAGACAACCAGATGTTTTGCACTGTGCTTGTTTTGGTCAAAAGGGTTTGGATTTGCTAAGCACTTCTACATGCTCGCCTAGTTTTACAGAATACTGCTTTGTAAAACTCGACTGAAAACAAACAAGTGTCCACAACATCACAAATGTCTATAGGAGACATGAGGTAACCCAGGGATTAGAAGCAGGGTTGAGGTTACAGGACCTGAATCATATTATCAGAAGACAGCTAGACTGATTTGGCAACTACTTGAATGCAAACTTTCTTGCAATATACCAATAGTGCATAATTTTTGTAAAATTTTGCATCCATACATGGTATATGACATTTATTGATAGAAGCTCAAGTGATAGATCACTGTCTCTCCAGAACTGGAGCTAGCCCAGGCATACATTCTGTCTCTTCACAAATCCCAGAATGCACCGCGCAACCAGCAACATCCAGTTCACCATTTTCTCTTGTTTATGTCTGTGCTGGCTATGCTACATACACTGTTTACAACTTTATTTGGTAAGTAAATACTTACGTGATCTCTACTAGCCTTTGTAACTATATGCAGATAATATTTCTTTGGATATTAAACATCATATCTTGTTGTGTCAACTTGTATTTTCAATTTATACAGTGGGTTTTTAGTGTAAACATGTTGTTGCAAGCTATTGTGTTGCATGCTATCAATTCAATGTAGGCCAGTGTAGCAAGCAGCGTGATGGTGTAGCTTAGTATTGATAGCATGGTGAACCGGATGTTGCCGGTTGCGCGATGCATTCTGGGATTTGTGAAAGGGGCGAATTTAAGATTTTTGTGTTTTAGACTATAAACACTGTGTTTGTTCTGAAGCAAAGGGTTTCTTTTTAATATAGCTATGAAATATGGGCTGATGAAACCATTGAATCTTTTGTGGTAAACATATTCTTGCCTCATCTCTGTCTAAGCTGCTAGACATAGTGACTTTTGAGACCTTTTTTTACTTAGTGACTATATTTCTAAAAAGCATCAGGGTGATAAATTGTGCAAGGGGAAAGCAAGAAATATAACAAAAATACAAGAAATGTAACCAAAAAATACATGGAAACATCATTTCAGAAATGCTGTCACTTTAATATGAGACATATGCACTGGAGTGTCTTACCTTCCCTTCTCCAGCAAGAGGAACAGAGAAGACATATTCCAACTGGAAAACCACAGTGAAGGCTGGGTGCCTCATCATCTTCAGCTCCACAATACCATAGAGCATCAGAACTTGACCAGCCGAGGAGCTGCAGGGCAGAGACAGCGGTCAGTAATCAACACTCATAATCAGCCTGAACGCGCGAAACAAACATCAAACTGTGCATGTATACCACTATTTAAAAAATCAAGTGGCTGTTGTGACACACAGCAGATGTTCTGTCCTGATTCATGTATGCCTGCAAGATCCAAAGGGTCAATGTGTAACCATTTTTATTAGAATAAAGACCATTCTAATTAATGTTTGATGAATTTTGTATCTGGACATTGTTAGTAGGGTTGTTATGAAATATGCATGCTAAATATGGTTCATTTACACTACCATTGGGAAACTCAGTGTGGATTTAAAGTAATGGTAAGTGGAGAGCAAAGTAACTGGAGCTATGAGGCTAGCATTCCTAATAAAACATTTCAACGCAGTAGACACCTAAAAAGCTCTCTTTTCTATCAAAATTAATCACCAAACTTCTCTCAACACACACAAACCTAAGGTTTCACAGACAAGCCAAGGTGTTTTAGTGCAGTGTATGAATTGTCAACTATGCTCTTTCAAGGATGCCTGTGTGGTGAAGTATTTATTCATCTTTATAGTTCACCATGTCATGCTAATCCAAGAATGATCCTGCGAGACATAAAACACATTAACTACTCTGCGAGACCTTTATCTGGATGTAGTTTGAGGCATTTTTGTGTTATTACAGAAATTACTAGGCTATTTAGGTGACTATTGAATTCTAGTGTTTATTAGCATTGCTAGCCTCACAGCTTCCAACATCCAAACTAAAACAAAATTTGGACTGGAAAATTGAGTACTAACTAGATATAGACTAGACTAGGAAGTATTTTATATAGGTAACTAGACATCAGGAAATATACAGGTTTATACCACATTTTTACTTTTCAGTTTTACTATTCAATTATCTGCCTCAATGTCACCACTGTTCAAATAGAAACAATTCTGAATGTTAAAATTTGTTATTTTAATCTACAAAAGTTTGCATCAACAAAGATTAAGTTAAACTGAGTTCAGGGACAATCTAATATTATACAGTATAATATAATAATAATAATAATAATAATAATAATAATAATAACATATAATTATATATATATATATATATATATATATATATATATATATATATATATATATATATATATATATATTAAACATGTTGCACATTAGATTCTAATCACTGATTAACAAATCTATGATAATTATTTGTATTTGTATTTGTATTGATGTGTGTCAATATTGAAATATGTTACATAAAATGTTCATATATTTTCATAGATTAGAATTACAATTCTAGTTTTGCACACCTATATTAGTCATAATAAAAGTTGCAGCATTGGAAAAACAGCAAAATTCGTCACTTTGCTACTTGTCAACCTTCAGTTTTTGTACTCATGATGGTAACAGAATCTTTTGAGAAGCAATACTGCAACAAAAACTCAGAATCTGTGTAAAACTCTCTTTTGACAAGGTATTCTCTTTTGGTTCTCCAGTCACTTAAGGTGTGTAGCCATATTAACAAACATAACCACTAAAAGTGACAGTTTAGAATTAATCCCTGATTAATCTAAGTTTAGAATGTTTGCATAATTAAATTAGATTTAGTGTTAGTTTAGATTTTATACTGATTTAATAAAATTAATAAAAATCTATTTATGAATTATTAAACATAAATAAATCAATTATTAAATAAATAATCTGATAAATACTGATTTAAGCCAAATCTAAGCTTAGTCTGCCTTAGATTACTGAATACAGTGAGTTTCTGAATGCTGGTATTCCAGTAACAAAGTAATTTTAGATTGGCGAACACAGTGATTGAGTTTTGAATGTTTGTGTACATAGGTAATTGTTACATTTGTATTCATATCTAAACAATTATACCAGAAAAATCAAGCTAAACTTCATGAAACTGATTTAAAAGGTCATTGTTTCATTCAGTTGCAGCTAAAAAGACAATATTTTGCTAATCTCTGCTGTTCAGGCATGTACATTAAACACAGCTTTAACAAATTAAGTGTCGCAGAGAGGACTAAACTCGTTAGCAGCTAATCGAGCCCAGCGTGGAGTGTGCAGTATGAGAGATCACAGGGCTATACAGGGCTAGCATTATGCTGCTAAATAACCACTCTGTACTAATGAGAAAAATAATTGACTCACACATTCACTGGAAGCCTAAAAAAGCTCAGTATGTGTAGGTCTAACACTGGGCAAGGAGGTCTGATTCACTAAGCAGTGTTTCCGCTGATATCATTTCTCCGTGGTGGCTTACCATGTCAAAATGTTTCCGCCTTGGCAAAAACAATAATAAATAAATAAATACATACATAGGAAAAAAAAACAACCAATCACCTAATCCAACAATGGTGACTTGCCTGAAGGGTGGTGACCCAGATAATTCTGTGGGTTAACAGCAATAAAAGGCTATATTACATTGTCATTTAAGCACACATTCATAAAACTTGAGAAATATGAGCTGATTTTGGTTTTCCAAGGAAAAGAAAAACAGATGAGGTAGCTAAACAGAGCAGACATTTAGTTGGGTGGGGAATGACAATGCATCAAAGGTCTAAAGTAACATGACTACTGCGAATGGAATACACGTTTCTATGGCTGCAGCACTGGTGGTACTTCTCTCACACACTGAGAGAGACTCACTTCAAACCACAATTCACTAAGTTAGGCAAATGCACTGCTGCAGTTAGGCTGATGTTACATTGCTGAGTGAAGCAACATGTGCATTTAATTTAGCAACCACTGAAAACACAATTTAACTGTTAATAACTAGCATATACTTAAAAATAACTAGTCTATATTAATTCATATAATTATTATGTGTTTATTCACCTCCATAGATAGAGGATTCACAGTTCCAGGGAAGAGCTTAAAAGTGTTTAACCAAGAAAATCAGGGGAAGAGAGGGCAAAATAAAGAAATATTAGAGGGTAATATATATACACACTATATATGGCCAGTCAATCACTGTGAAATGCTGTGAGAATTATGTTTGCATTTGAACTTCAGGTTTGTATTTGATTAGCTGGTTCTGAAAAAAAAAATATGTTGAAAGTATTGTGGATTCACATAACCATATGAGGTGAAATATTTGATGAAATGGGACATGAAACAATTAAACTTTAACACCAAAGCAAAACTAATGCATCAATCTCCTTGCTTAAGTGAAATGTGCCTTGCTGAAATGCTATGCTATGTTACAACAAGCAGACGTCCTTGGAGGGATCTTCCTACTCACTATTATTTGCTTGACAAATCAAGTGACTACAGGCCATAAACTGTGCAGATTTCCCATTAAACTGTGCATGTGTACTGTTCACTGTAAAGTGCACTGGGTTGGAGAAAGGTGTTAAATTACTTAAACTGAACAAAGATGTTTGCTGGGTTCAAGGCTGTACTCAATGCATATTCTGTGAGATTATGTTCTATTTAACAATTGTCATAAAGTACATAAAGTACTGTAATCAAATCCATTAAATACAAGTATGTGATATTTTAGACAATACCTCTATGAAATTATGGAAATTGTCCAGTGAATTTGATAGGGTACTAGTTTACTATAATTGTTTACTGTGATATTCAATACAGTATCCATTTCTATGCTAATATAAAATGAGCAAGCTATTTTCAAATGTAAAAGCGTATATTTTTATTGACTATATTTTTGTTGTTCATATATTCCACTTCTTTTCTTCTAGTCACATTTATTTGGTGTTTTTTTTCTGAATTATGTAACTAAAATCAAATCAAGTGAGGGTGCAATATGAGATTCCATAATGCAGTGAATCATTTTCAAAATAATCTCAACAGGTTTACAACCCTATTCACCTATTCTTTCTTGCCAGCAGTCTCTGCTGTATTATAGAAGACAAACAGGACGTAGCCAATGCTTCATCTCAGCATGAAGGAAAGCAGCTTGTTTCTACCATTACCTGCATAATTACAGCCCACGCCTGCACTACAATTCATAACAGTGCATTCACACACACGCAGCTGCAGGAGCAGCGGGGGTCTCTGGGTGATTTCTGAGGCTGAATTAAAGCAATGACCTGTGTATGCATGTATATATTTGTGTATGTGTTTGTGGATAGGGTTGAATTAACACTTTAGTGAAGTGGATTCCTGTAGAGACTCAGAAGACCTGGCAAATCAGAATTCAATAGTCATTTAATTAATTTCAATAAACCTCTTAAAAAGGTGTCTTGGAGCACCCTAGAATGAGTAATGACGTCCACTGAGAAAAAAATGGTTTAAGTGAAGTTTTTGCCTTCTATGCAAATCGAAAATGGGTAATTTCATGCACAATTACGCTGAGTTAAATGAGAATATATTGTATAAATTTAAAATACAGATTTCCAAGAAGCTGTGTTATACTCCCCTGTAACTCTTTATTTTGCGTTCCCTTGTGATATACCTGTGATATTTATGTGTTTAAAAACAATAACAGTGTGCTTTTGTTACTGTGTCTTTAAAACTAATCTGTGTGAATTACCTTTTCATTTCATTGGTTCTATTTGTATGTTGCCTCATTCCAAATACAAACAAGTGTTTGCTTTCATTTGAATGGGAAGGGTTTAGTTGTTGTAGGCTGATCAGGTAGAAAAATGCAAATATGTAGTTAGATATCATAGAAACAATTATGGGTTTTTTGTCCATCACAATTCTGAAAATACACAAAGAAAACCACCTTAAGTGCAGTGCCCGGGGAGCAGATGGGGGTTTGGTGCCTTGCTCTAGGGCACTTCAGGAATGGATGCTGAGAGAGAGAGATTTTCCTACTGGTCCAGAAGACTGAACCAGTAACCTTTTGGTTTGAAAAGATGATGGCAAATTGATTTAAAAAAAAAATTAAAAAATCCAGGTCAAATCTCTCCATTTACGGCAGTTATGTAGAGCTGCAACAACCAGTATTTCCCTTAAATCAAACCCTTCTTCTGACAAATGTTTCTACAACAATGTAACATTTCTAAATATGTAAATTAAAACCCACCAAATGAATTCAAAATAAGTTGTTTTTGCTTTTCAGTTTCCTTGTATGGCCCATACAGAACAGGGAATGAATGGCACCTGTATACATGTTGTTTTAGATGTTTGCAAACAATGTACTATCACTGTATTGGCAAAATTTCTCTAACAGCAAGACATAGAAACCTTGTGAGGAACCAAGGCCCAGCCTGCTCAGGTCGACAGTGGACTGGAAAGGGAAAAAAATGATACAAAACTAAAAATTCCAAAAGGCAAAATGCATAATGAATAGAAAGAGGTATTCTGTTTAATCTGCGAGGTAACAACTACAGATAGAACCCTATCACCTGTTCTCTATCAGAGAGAGAAATTGCATTTATGAATGATGAGGAACTCATCCGATGCTCCAGATGACAGAAAAGCAGCTCATCAAAGTCCAAAAAGGAAACTGCCCCACACACCCAAAAATCAGTGAAGTAAGAAATAGTGTGTAAAACACTATGCTTATGATATGGGCCTTTATAAATGTTACATGGTATCTATTTAAATATGATGCCTTTAAAGACAAATGAATTTTCAACATGATCCTGTTTCCTTAAAGTACAAAAAAGCTCCTGAGCCATATAAAAATGCTTGTATCAATACAAAAAGAATTCAAAACTCTTGTAGTTTTAAACGCACACAATTCAAAGCTGCCAAAGCATTGAAATAGATTTTTACAATCAAAACAAATCACTTGTGTACAAAAATGGAAGAGGAGACAGGAGTTCACTATATTAAAGTTTGACACAATTGGCGCTACTACACATCTGAAGTGCGATGCGGAAATCTATTAATTTCCCCACAACACCTGTCATGCCTCCGTCATGCATGACAGTCAGGCGTAGTTAATTTGCTCCCAACAGTGTGCTATCACTTTTCTTTCAAACACACACACACACACACACACACACACGTGGCAGCACTGAGTGGTAAAAGTTATCACTAATTAAACACATTCTCTATGAAAGAACAGCCTGTGGATGCTCCATGCCGGTGTCTTGTGCTGTAGCAGGCCGTAAATGACATGAGGCTGTGATTGGCTCCACGTTAACGTTAGCTCCAACACGTTCAGTGTGAACTACAAAATCTCACACGTCACAGTCAACGAGGCGTCAGAAACCAACAAGAAAGCTGTGTCAGACAGCATGAGGTGGAGCTCATCTCTCTCTCTCTCTCTCTCTCTCTCTCTCTCTGGTTGTGTCTTCATCAGGCTTTAAATATAGCCCTGTTTCCAGGCACGCTTCGTGCAGGGGAAGCTGTATAAAAGGCACAAGTTCAGAGCTCCGTGCTTGACTTTTTTCGCCTCTTGGCATTTCTGCCGGCCTCACATACAGCACGTGCTAATGAAGCAGATCTTAAAGCGGGGCAGGTGAGCTGCCCGGGGGAAAGTCACCTGACCAAAAGTGGAAAAAAACTGCAAAAGAAATCTATTTCAGAAAATCAGTTTAGGCTTCAGCAATGAAATATTTAACGCTAGCCGAGAAGGCGTGTAAATTGCTTTTAATCCATATTTGATATGAGTTATAAGATGTGCTAAATAAAAGATGGAGGCAGAGCTAACTCAGGGGCAGGAGGGACAGAGTAGTCAGGCAGTGTAGGGCAGTGTAGACTGCCAGGCCTGAGGATTGTGGGTTAAGAGGAAATATTAATATAGGTCATCTAGAATAAGGTCAAGGGGCAGAATCTGAGAGATTTTGTGTTTAATCACAGTTATTATACAGTTAAAAGTCAGACGGGGTCTTAGAAATAGGGCATAGCTGTGAGATGGTTGTGAAGATGTAGGTATGGAAAGAGAAAGAGAGAAAAGACTGTCTTTTATGTTCGTTTACAGACCAGAAGCAGGATGAACAGTTAACAGAAATAGTCTTATTGAACGAGTGCGCTCGCACTGGATATCTATGCAGGCAAAAGACCATGAGGTCATACTGAGGTTATGGAGGAATGATGGTACAGTCATGTGTTCTTGGAATTATTGTAAAGATGAAAATTACTGAAGTGGTAGCTTAACAATACTTCTTAAATTGCTAACAAACTTCATCGTTTATAATTCCACGGAAAGAAAGGATGGGGCTGATTGTATTTATAATAGTGACTTATTTTAACCCTTTCATGCACGAATGATGACAGAAATCTATCATGATTTCCCTCCAAAATGATTTTATCTGCTTTCAATCTGATTAACATATGTCAGTCATTTTTGTTTACCATGTGTTTTGTTGCACTTGCAGTTACTAACCACAGTGGGGCATGACAAGAAAAAGACGCAATTCTAACATTAAAACCAATACATATAGAAGATAATGACATTAACTGTCCATCATGCATGAAAGGGTTAACAGTCACAGATTAGGAAAAAGATGAGAAATGGAAGGAAGATGTCAAATATTATCTAGAACACAAGCTAAATAATTAAAAACAGCAGCATGTTTTTACAGCTAGCAAACCAGCTTCAGCAACACTGTATTGCATAAATATTGTCTTCATGGCATTGGGACAAAGAATCAGTCAGTGATCCAGACTCTCTGGGAGTATAAGAATGTCCAGAGCAGAGGGCCATGGCACCTAGGGAGCAGTTGATGCTTATGTGCCTTGCTCAAGGGTATTATAGCCATTCAGGATGTTATGGTTGTTCATTCACGCCCTCTTGCTCTATTGCACTGCTGGTTCAGAGGATCAAACCGGAGACTTTCCAGTCCCAAGCCTGCTATTCTAGTCTTTAGGCCATGGTTGCTTATGTAAGCCAATGTAACATTCCAGCTATGCCGTTTCTGTCTTTGGAAACTTTCTTTCTCTTTCCTGCTTGCATATCTAGGCTGTTTTCCCTCCTTGTCTACATTCTGCGTCTCTCCCTGCATATGTATATTAGCCATGTGCTTCTGGTCTCCACCCCCTTCATGTTTCCCTTGATCTTTCCATGTGGATCTGTTTACTTTCTGTTCTCTGTCTTTGGTTACGCCCCTCACCTGATCTTCAGTGTGTTCACTTCCATGGCAGAATCAGGTAATATGACAATAAGTATCATTATTTTGATAAAGTACCTCACAATACATCTTTATTATGAGACTTTTCTACT
This sequence comes from Crenuchus spilurus, assembly GCA_036984385.1. Taxonomy (NCBI): domain Eukaryota; kingdom Metazoa; phylum Chordata; class Actinopteri; order Characiformes; family Crenuchidae; genus Crenuchus; species Crenuchus spilurus. The sequence goes on along the minus strand of BRDA01001554.1, from coordinate 34,310 downwards.
TAAAAACTTCAAAAAGTCTGTTTTATTAAAATGAGGGCATAATCAGGCATGTTTCTGTGAATTAGATTTGCAGCACAGTGTTTTTAATGTTGTAGAGCTATTGTAGTGAAGCTGTACTGAGAATGGACAGCAAGGAAAGTGTCAGGGATGACCATGTCAAATTTCATCTGTTCATTACAAACAAAGGGTGGTCATAATGTTCTGATATTACAGTATATATACATATATTGTAAACAACACTTCCTGAAGTATCCAAATATGACATTTTGTCATATCGCCCATTTCTACTCGCCAGTCTTTATTATACTGAGCTGTGCCTCTTCTTAAGTAATTAAATATTCCAGTGTTCCGGTCTTTCTTTTATTGGTCAGTGTTTGTGTTTTATTGGCATTCCCTAGAGTTTTCATGTGCCTTGTTCATATCTGGTCTGTTTATTTTATTTTGTTTTATTTTCCTTTTTTCAGCTCTATGGTGTCCCTGCTTTTTGCCAGCCCCATATTCATCATCGCTCAGCTGCCCCGACTCTCTCAGGTTTTGTATATTTGTTTGCCTGGGAGCTTGTGGTTTTTGTATTCCTACCATGTTTTATGTTTAACTGTTTAATGTCATTGTCTCTCTGTGGATTTCCATTATGGATGTAAAAAAATATATATATATACTCATTTTACACCACTAATCTGTAGTTTTCGTCAAAAATACAGGACATGAAGGCACTCTGGGTTTGTATTCAAATACGTATGACGTCAGCATTTAGCTTCAAGAATTTTCTTTTGGGAATAGCATTTAGAAAGCCATATGGGCTGATCAGCACTGAACCCACCTGAGTGTGTCTGTAGAAGTCTGCCTGAGGGTACTGCTCCCTTTGGCCCCTGGGACCGCTGGCTCCAGCACCAGCACCTGAGGCCTGTCCACCCAGCCCCAGCCGTTATGGACCCCCACGTGCAGCCTGCGCTCCTGCACCACTACGGAGCGCATCTCCACACCCAGCTTCTGAGGAGAACACATATACAAACACACGTGAGGGGAATACTTGGACATTAACACACAGAATACACACAGACAGGCACATGTGAGAGGAATTCATTAGGCATCATGCACATGTTCTGTATGTGATTAGCCTGGAAGAGCATCTCCTGTGGCTTGCCCTGTTTGCATGTTGTCCTCAGGGGAGAGTCAGGTAATGTGTAAGTGTCATGCCTGTACACGGCTATGCTGAGCTTCAGTCAGTTCTGGTCTGTAGCAACTGAGCACAGGTCTGCTTGGCCTCTAATTAAAGCAGTGCATCTCTGCTAAATGAAGTACACAGTGTAGGACTAGGAGGAGAAGAAGTACCAATGGGGAAAACAGCCAGAAGAAAGCCAGCATTATTTGCATACTTATGTAAACCGGATTTATAGAGAACAAGTCAACAACTGGCTGTTGTTCTGTCTAGAGAAAGGTTTAGAGGTGTAAAATCATGGCAAACCAATTTTCTGCAAATAAAAGAGTTTGAAATATGAGACAAGCACTCAAAGTTTCAAAGGCTAAGTTCACATTACAAGCCTTATTACTCAATTTTGACTTTTTGTTCAGATCTTGATGGCTCACAATCAAACTTAAGTGACCTGTATCTGTCTGTAATATGAAAAATTATGACTTTGAAAGAGCAGCCTCATATTTCAGTTCAGGGTTGCCAGGTCTCCAGAAAATACAGTCGCAGGTAAAACTGCAGATGTGGCGGGATGCAGCGTTTTTGCACTAAAAGCATTTTTGCATTTAAAATTAGAAGAAAACTGACTTTTTAAAGATTCTTCAAACGTCTATGATTAGAAGTTCAGTCTGTGTAGCATTAGACAATGGGATGGTTGGAGCTTGCTTTACCATACAATGGGTTAGAGGATTTTGTGGATATTGCCATTCTGTATTTGTGAGACTGATTGCATTAAAGCAGACACGTTAGTAGATCATGTGGGCCTGGCATTTTGCACAGAAGGACAGTAAACAGCTGGTGGAATGTACACGATCAGGTGGAGAAGGTGAATAAAAGCCAGCTGGCTTACTTTTGCTGTTTTCAAAGCACTGTGAATAAAGAGAAGCCAGCAATGGCTCAGCACTGCATGCATACAGGCAAGACGACACATTAAATCCAATCTGGCTGGTCACATTCAAGTTTCATGCTCACAAATCAGATACATATCCAATCTAGGACCACATATGAAAGTGAATCAAATCTGCTTTGAAAAGCCCTGTTCAAAATCAGATTTGAGTCATGTCAGCCTGGTAATGTGAACAAAGCCAAAATGCACCACTATAGTCCAATGGAAACCTAATGGCTAAACATTTTCATGAACTGATGTCTTTATTTATGTATTTACATACAACTGCTAATTCAGCCTACGGCAGTCCACCCATTCACAGCAACACGTTTAAGGTGCACAAGTGTTAGCATCATTAGTTACATCCATCCCTCCAGTTCCCACTTCACAAACAGCAAAAGTAGACCATTTAGAATTGATCAAAGGTGTGATGTCACGACCAATCACAACCAAAATCACTACTCTTGTAGCATACAGGCTGCCCAGTCACAATGAAGGGCTTAGGAGAAAAAGAAGTGAGAGAAAACACTTAAACAGTGCACCACTCCTGGCTATCAGGAAGCAAATGTACCATTACAGCATTCCAACTCCTCATAACAGATGTCTTTCTGTCTCTTTTCTAATATTCAAGATTCAACTATCACCATAATTCATCAATATAGATATGTTCTCTCAAAAAGATCAAATTTGGTGCTAAAACTCTTGAGAATAACAGATTAAGCACCAGTCTTCCATTAATCAGCGTCCAGGCATGTTTAACAAACATATCAATAAAAGGCAGCACGGCAGCATGGAGTTACTTGGCAGACACCTGCTGTTGTTAAGACATATTGACTTCTAAGCTCAGTGGCAGGAGAAGTCTGAAGTTATTAATCGTGGCGTTTGGGGGTGGGGGCATTCTGTGAGGCTGGAATGGAGACGAACAGCTTTTCTCCATCACTTTTCCTCTGGCTGCGCTCCACCCAGGCCTCCTACTCACTGCTTCTCCAATTAGCATATCAATTGTGTGTGTGGTTTTTATATGCAGGGCTACAGAGGCAGGCAGTGAACACATCCTACTTTACCCAGTGAATCATGCAGCTAAAGCAGCAGTCGGCAACAAGGGCTCCAAAACCTCCCTTCAAGTGGACATAATGCAATTTTTCGCTCGCTTCTTTCACAGTAAGGCAGATCGGTACATTTCCATATGATTTGTAAAATGTGAATGATGAAACCTCTGGCTGTGATACAGCGTCAAAGCAGGCAAGTGATGACCTGAAAGGAGCTTTATTCGAGAGTGTGAACAAGACAAGAAATGGTACTAAAGCGATAGTTCAGCGAAAAATCGAATTTACACTGCACCTCACAAGCAGCCAGTTCATGCTCGGATTGATCTAGGCTAATGTAGCTAAACAAAAACAGAAGTCAACCAGTGATTGGCGTCTTGCAAAGTTCATACTTATATAATCCAAAATTCAACTTTTAAGACTGCCAATTACAGTTTTTGTTCACGTATAAATTGTATTTACACAATTTTCCACGTCCGTCAATCCACTTAAACCACATCCAGATCTTAATCACAGAAGCTGATGTGTAGCTCTTCAAGGTTACATCATTTAGTGTCAGAAATCATATAAGCAGGTCTTTTTGAGATTACTTTACTTAATGTGACTGGAACCACATGTGTGTTTAAACATATATTCTGCCTGCTGCTAATTGTTGGGGTATAACAGTGTAAATTAGATTTCTTTTTAATCCAAATTGTGACTTAAAGGTTTAAATAGAGGTCTACCACTTTGACATACATCAATGAATTCAGACGGTAAGGCCAGAACATTAAAGAACACCTGCAACAACACCAGAATCCTGTTTATATTAATATCTCCCTGCTATGGTGCCGAGCAGAATTTTTTGTTTTGTTTATATATATCACGTACTGCTGGAACAGATGTGCAATCAATCAATTTATCTATCTATCTTATAGCTCTCAATTTATGGCTATAAATAGATATCAATAGATGGCTTGACTATTGCCAGTTTAGTGGCCTAAGCCTAATCCTTATTTAGTCCAGGTGATGGCATAATCAGCGTCAAATAAGTCAGACCTAAATGAAGAAAGCAGGACAAGCTACTTGTTCTGCATTCTAAAATAAGTTGTAGGCAAGGACTACTTTTTTCAGGGTCACAATTATCAGGAGGATACTGTGTATAAAACGCAAAGCCAGCATTGAGAAAGAGAGAGCGTGTCAGTGCTATGCAGAGAAGGGGATATTTTGCTCCTCTGAGACTGCACATTCTGCAAGTATTCGCTCCAGAAGAGCACTGCGAGGTCCGTCTTAATGAACAAACCTGTCTGCAGTCAAGAGACATAATCATGTAATTAAATCAGGTAGTGTTGTGGCTGCTTCCAGTAAATACCTGGAGTACACAGCCCAGAGGTTATTTAGCCTGATGGAGCACATGATTAAGTAATTGTGAGCGGTCAGTTAGGCAGCTAACAAGTGCTACAAGAGATGCAACGTCCAATAACAGCTGGTTTAGACAACACGCACTTCCATGAGTTTTGACAGCTAAAAAGCAGAAGAGACAAAACATTAATATGCTCATTAGAATTCATGATGCTTTTGCGTTCGCCTCTCTTCGCAAATGAGGCAGCCTTTTCTCTTCTTTCTCTTGCAGTCGTCCGTGTGATTTCACGATGAGTCACTAAAGAACAGAGGAGAAGAAGAAAGGGACTTCATTGGAGATTCTTGTCGTTCTCATTCCTTCAAAGCCGGGCTGCATGTCTTTTGATTAAAGAGTGAACACTTTAGCCTTGAGTTTAGACGCTAGCTATTTGATGATAAGTTACGGTACAGAACTACCAAACGTCTGCACACTTGTGACGGCTCACATTCCAGATCATGTGCCACTTGGGATGTGCGCGGTTTCCTTCGCTTATTACAGGCAATTTCCCTCCTGTGGAGGGGGCTTCGCTCACAGGCCTCAGCTAGTCGCTTCAGGCTGAGTGTGATGAGCACAACGCAAGTATCAACCCTCCGTTACCTCTGTATCATAATTATCATCTGTGCTGATTTGGATCACATCTCCCCTGCTGCCATCAACACAATCCGTCACACATGACAGGGGACGGCATTGTTTTAAACTGTGCTGAAGATATGAGAAGAGAGACAGAGTGGGTAAGGGAGATAGAGAAAGAGGGGAAAAAAACAACTTGATGTTTGTAGCCTAACCCAGCACATCTGTTACAGCAGTCTCCCCATTCCTTTTTCTTCATCTCTATCACTCTCACTCACTCTCTCTCACTCGCTCTGCCATCACGGATTTTGTTGCCTGCCCCCAAAATATGAATATTTTAGAGCTAAGAAGCTTAGAGGGAACAATGAAATGGCCTGCAGTTAAATTATACCCTATTTCCATAGCCACAGAGCAGGGAGAGAGAGAGAGATAGATATATAGTTCTGTAGTAGGAAGAGAGAGAATGACAAAGACAAGGGAGAATTTAAAAAAAAGCCCTTAAGAGGGCATTAAAGAGAAATAGCGAGAGATACAGAGATTGAGGGAGTAAAGGAGAAAAAGATGCTTAGAGATAAAGAATGAGAGAACTGAGAATAAGAGAACAACTAAAGAGAATGAGATACAGTGAGAAACACAATTGGAGACGGAAAGTGTAGGAATAAATACTGAGAGAAAGAGGGAAAGAGATATAGTTCTGTAGCAGGAAGAGAGAGAATGATAAAAGACAGGAGAGAATATAAAAGCACTTAAGAGCAAGAGATAGAGAGAGATTGAGGGAATAGAGATAGAGAAAATATGCTTTGAGATATATAGAATGAGAGAATTGAGAATAAGAGTAGAACTAAAGAGAATGAGATACAGAGAGAAACACAAATAGGGAGCTAAAGTGTAAGAATAACAAATACTAAAAAGAAAGAAACTCTTGAACACACCGGGTCATGTAGATCCCAGTAATAATGAAGTTCATCCTCCCTCAGCTTTACAGCCTCATCTGTGAAAAGCTTCAGCTCCAGCAGGCCTCATTTAGTCTAGCTACTGCAGCAAAGGTCTGATCAGGCCTCAACCAGGACAATGCTCCTACCATAACTCAGCTGGGCAACGTAAATAAAGGTGGGGAAAAGGTCCACACAAACATGTAGGCTCTAATGGAAGAGAAAAACAGCTGGGCATTTGTTCAAGCTACCAATTGAGTAGCAAATATGCACTGCGCTGAAGAAAACAGCAAGTTCCTTCAGCTCCCCATGGTATTCGGATATGCACTGCCATGAACGTTCCACCCTGGAGAGCTATTCAAGGTCCCTCGTTGGCAGCTTTCAGCTTTTTTTATTAGCTTTCAGTTTGTGAGGGGAAGAAATGTTCTCATCCTAAACAGCAATTTTTTTGCCTCTGTCCAAAATGGCTTTGATGTACTTGACAGATGCCTTTGGAACAGGAGGGCTTAAAAGAGATGCCACGTTTGGCTCTTCATGAGGGATTTTGTCGTTCCTCAGCAAAAGCTGCTCTTGCATTCTTACGCAGTTGAGGCTTGGGTGAAGCGCTGATGCCTTCACATCACCATAAACTGCCCTTTCATTGAGCTTTAACAAGCTTCACTCTCCACTGGTCTGAAAGGAAGGATGATCCCAAGCCAGGGGATGTCGCAAATGACGGATAAATCTGATAAGATTAAATTACTGTAAAGTATAAAAGTGGTCTGCAATAACATGCACAAGCATTTTGGGGTCATATATAAAGTGTGCTCCTCTTGCTTGTTGAATTTGCTCCAAAAAGAACAAGGTTTATTAAATTATTCAGTCAATATTTTAAGCAAATTATGGAGGCCAATGGTTTTTTTCTCTATAACAACAAGGTAAACTGCCCCTCTGTTCTTGAGAGTCCTTACAGTAACCAGAAACCGTCATATCGATTAGTCAGTTCAGAACTCAAAAGTTGTAGCAGAGGTTGTAGCAGAATTTGCAAGTGTTTTAGCAGGGGCTGTAGCAGGGGTTGTAGCAGGACTTGCAGGAGTCATAGCATGGCTTGATGGCTTGCCAAAGTTGTAGCAGAGGTTGTAGCAAGAACTGCAGGGGTTGTACCATAGGCTACGGTAAGAATTGCAGGGGTTGTAGCATAGGCTATAGTTACACAGGTTGTAGCAGGACTTGCAAGGGTTGTAGAAAAGGTTGTAGCAGAAATTGCAAGGGTTGTAGCAGGACTTGGAGGGGTTGTAGCAGGACTTGCAGGGGATGTAGCAGGACTTACAGGGGATGTAGCAGAACTTGCAGGGCTTGTAGCAGGACTTGCAAGGGTTATAGCAGTACTTGCAAGGGTTGTAGAAAAGGTTGTAGCAGGAATTGTAAGGGTTGTAGCAGGACTTGCAGGGGTTGTAGCAGGACTTGCAGGGGATCTAGCAGTACTTGCAGAGGTAGTAGCAGGACTTGCAGGGGTTGTAGCAGGACTTGCAGGGGTTGTAGCAGGACTTGCAGGGGTTGTAGCAGAACTTGCAGGGCTTGTAGCAGAACTTGCAGGGCTTGTAGCAGGACTTGCAAGGGTTGTAGAAGATGGTGTAGCTGGTATTACATGGGTTGTAGCAGAGGCTGCAGAGACTGTAGAATGGCTTTTCAGACATTGTAGCAAGGGTTGTAGCAGTGCTTGCAGGAATTGTAGTAGGAGCTGCAGACGGATTGGCAAGGGTTGAGCAATTATCAGATCTAATAATAATCAGATCAGATAGCTTAACTGCATTTCTCTGCTGATACAAATACAGTGGAACCTTGACTTACCTGTATAAGTTTCATTTGTTCTGTGACCAAGCTCGTAACTCAGTTTGATTGTACATTAAAATAAGCCATTAATTTGCCCATTAATATGAACTGAAATGCTATTAATTTGTTCCAGCTCCTAAAACCCACACCATTTTTTGTGTTTTTAAATAAGAAAAAACATACTTCATAAATATCAAATAATGTATACAAATAATAATACGTATTAAAGGAGAAGGTAAAATAAATTGTATTAAGTGTATTTACCTTGAAGATCAGACGATCTTCACTGACGCTTGCCTTTTTCGTCACACTTTCCTCACTTTCACTTGCAGGGTGTTTCAATAAAATTTTGCCCAAAGGGATTTGTTTCTTTCTCCATTTCAAAATGTTTTGAAAATGAGTGAGGCAACTGTGTTTACATAGCACCAAGGCACCACTTCTACTATGAACTAATGCTGGAACTCAGTCACGCTTACTATTGACTCTTAGTAGCAGGTGGCAGAAGTTCGCTCGCTCATAATTCAGATCTCGGCTTAAATCATAAAGCAAGAACATTTACCATGTGATGGCTTATATCTCAGAAAATTCATAAGTTGGGTCACTCATAAGTCAAGATTCCACTATACTTATTTTGTCTGGCCCAATGTCCCACCCACTGCACAATTTGATTGTTATAAATGTTGACCACATGTCGAGTTAAATAAACCAAATCAGCTTTTTTTGTGTTTTTTTTTAACTGTCTAAAGCTCAAAGCACTTTATATTGTTTTAATATTCATCCATCCATCCATCTTCTCGACCCATTAATCTTGAACAGGGTTAGTGTGAGTTCCCCTAACTCTTGACTAATAATAATTGTTCTGATTAAGTGATGTAAACAAGTTGTATTATTGTAAATTTTCACATTATATTAAATGAATATTGGTTCCAAATTTTATTTTAATTTATTTTAGTTATTTATTTATTTTTGGTTGACACCTAGTAGATAGAACACATTAACAATGTAGGCTTATAAACTTACCAACTTAAGGTCATGAAATGGGAAGTTAAATAATCATGTCTTAAAACAGATATACTCACATATCATGACAAGCCATTTAAAATATTCAGTAAGCCATGTTAGACAATACTAGCAAACACAAACTAACAATCAAACAATGATAAAAAATAATTTTGTCCCCTAGACATGGTGATGGGACTGTTGTACAAATAATTTGTGTACCATAGATGCAAAGTAACACATTTAGTCAGTGTTATTTCTTCATAGCGTTCAGAAAAATGTTCATCAGTTTCACTAATAAGAGCTCCATAAATATGAAAACGTTGGCAAGTAATTGATTTTGTAAGCAATTGATTTTACAGATTCCAACACAGCTTGAACAACAAAGCTCTGCAAGCAAACAGAAAGATCACTTAATCCAAGCTTGTAGAATAGACGAGCCAGGGAAATGGCAGTTATTGCCAGTGTTCAATTGAGCTTTAAGAACTCAAAAGGATTTTTTGGGAGGTCTAGAAAACAGAATTGGTTTTTGAAGGTTATTTTTCCACAGAAGTGAATAGGACAGGCTGGTTATTTCAAGGGCTGTTAAGAGACACAGACTTAACTGCAGGCTCAATGGATTCTCTTATTTTAGGTTGAGCTGATCAGACAGATGGAGAAAGAAAGAAAGAAAAAAAGAAAGAAAGAAAGAAAGAAAGAAAGAAAGAGAGAGAGAGAGAGAGAGAGAGAGAGAGAGAGAGAGAGAGAGAGAGAGAGAGAGAGAGAGAGACTCTGTAAGTCTTGTTTTTTCATAAGCTGGAGGTGACTGCATTATTCTGACCCATAACAGTAATTCCTCATTTATAAGCACCAGGGTAGGGTCAGAAAAGCACGCAGGTGGCACAACCCTGTGGATTTAATCAATAATGACATACCAAGCGATCACTGTAACACCAGGACACTAACAGGCCGTGTCATATGGCACACTGAGTCAACCTTATCTGATCAATAGGCAATTACATTACTGCTGTATTAAACTCCAGCTGAACAGCATTCATGCACTGGGCGCCTGGAGATGAAGAAGATCTTGGGTCATTTCCAACTCCCACGCTGAAGAAGTCTCCGGCCAGCAAGTCTTCAGATCTTTAAAAACCATAAAGAGGTCAGATAGCACTACTGACATTTGTTGGGGGGAAAAAATGAAAACGATTAATTGAATGAAGAGTAAATCAATGTTCAAAAAGCACTCAAGTCATTGCCGGTTGAATCAATACTGCGGTCCAAATCAGAGAGAGGAAATTTAATGTCTCTGATGAAATTTAAAACTGAGGTTATTACAATTTAATACCAAATGGATCTAACAAAAAAGCTTAGTAGAATAAGGAATTATTATAAACTGCAATATGTGACACAACAGCATCAGTACCTGGATGTTTAAATGCATAACATTTAATATATATTCTAATGGTAAAAGCAATTGTATTTCCCAAGCTGCAATGAACATGCACTAGTTTGAACAATATGTTTGAATATTGAGTATTTTTTTATCATAATAGTTTTTTGTGATTTTATATACAATACATAAAATGCAGAAGTGAATTCCTGCAAACGAGACCATATAAGCTACTTTCAGAAGTTTAGATCAATGTTTTAATATATTTGGCAACAAGATGTTATTCAAGGATCAGTTGTTTATTGAATGGATTCTTTCTCAAGTGCATTAAGATCTGATAATATTTTTTTTTATTTTTCATTCTTAAATATTTTATTAGGTGTTATCGATAGCAATTTTATTATAAAATATGTCAGTCATTTTATAAACATCTACAATATTATTATTAATTTTAGTAGTACTACTAATAACACCAACTTGTGCATATGACTATGATATTAACTTTTTTTTTCCAAATGTATCTGTTTGTCCAAATGTATACTGCTTATATTGTACTGCAAGCACTGATTCCAAACTTCTGAACATTAGTAATAGGCAATAAATGTTGTGGTGAAGCTGGATTAATTTGACTGGTCAATATATATCAAATATGTGTAATTTTTCCAAATTATTCAAGATAATCAAGAAATCAGCGTTAAGATCAAAATGAAACCAAGTCTACATGAACAAGCAATGAAAATATTATATTCTAACCAGTGAAATGCTGTTGATTACAGAAGTACAGATTTGAACATAATGACAAGTGAACTGTACCAATTCAGTCATCATATTAATGGCTGTCTTTCCTCCCCCAAAATATATATTAGCATACTTTGTTAATACAGTAGTGTGATGACAATTAAAATTGGATTATACTTACTGAGCAAGTTCCAGGCTCACCAAATTAAAGAAGGTAATTTGCTCCAGAAACCTTACTTAGCAAACTTGTAAAAACTATGCACATTACTGATTCGTAATAGATTCAAATCATGGATCTCAACTCAACTGACCCTGGTGCCAGGTCAGTTCTATGCAAATTTCCTTATTGTGACGTTATAATAAGACATCCATTCAAATTGCTCAAACAAGCATATGATTCCTGACACCAAAATCTTTCAACTGACTCACAGAAAACAGACGGATGGGTTTTTATCATGCTTGGAGTGTTTATAGGAGCAGTAGAGACCCAAGTGGAAATACAAAAACACGCAAAAGTGAGTTTTGCATAATATGTCCCCTTTAAATTCTAGCAGTTTTCTCAATAACACTAATCCAGCTCAAACAGGGATTAAGTCAACATCTCTTAAATTCAAAAGAAGGCACTTTGCAGTAATATATCCAACAATCAAACATCCTCAAAAGTGCAACAGTGCATAGAGCTAGGTTAGCTAACCACATAGGTCACTGTGTTACGTTTAATGTGCATTATTACATTATTATTAGACAACTATTTTATAAATAGGAATAAAAACTAGACATATAGTTTATATGCCATGTTCCCTCATTGTCTGACAGTGAATTAAATATTAAGACATGACTACAGCCCCATCATCACTATGTCATGGCACATACCAATGTTAAAATATTAATGATGCCTTATTGCATAAATATTTTACCATTTATTTCTTTGTTTATTTACCAACGTTAACACATTTTCAGTTTTTGCCTATATGCACAAGTGCTAGATGCAGTTTTTCTAAGATGTATTTTTTTTTACTTACTGCATTTCATGTGTTTTCTTGTTCAAAATGAGAGTTTAGTCCACTAATTTTAGATAGATTGCATGTTCATTGCAACAGACAGTGTCTTCAGTCTTAAAGGGGCAGAACAGTTTAAATGTCATCTCAGCCTTGAAAGCTAAACATAACACTGGCTGGTTTGTAGGCCTTTCCAGAAAGACAGTTTCTCCAGTGACTGTTGAAGCAAAGATATATAGATTCATTAAAATGTATGTTCGTGTCAGTACAGGACCTGCCATATATGTTGTAATATTCTGTGGTAAAAAAAAAAAAGAAAGAAAAAATTTGGATGAAAAAAAAAAAACTGAATATTCAGAAATGAATTTCACTGAATTGTGTTGTCTTCTTGTGAGACTTTAAAAATCAAGAAGTATTTAGTGTCAAGTTTGATCAAGCAAAAATATGATTACTTACAGATTTGACTATTTAACATAATGTGATTAATCACACAATGAACTCATCAACATGTGAATAATCAAAATGAGATAGTTTAAGTGTTTGACAGTCATATTTTAATAGTCTTTTTGACAGTCCTTGTACGAAATGTTCAGTTTCCTTCTGAGACTTTGAATGCATTTCAGGTGTGTCAATGCAAGCATTTTCAAAATTGTTCAATTGAAACAAACAGGTGCAAACTCAAAAGTGATACCTGGCCTGAATGCATTCCTGTGGTGTGAATTGTGGTGAAGACTAAAAACTAACTCACAAAAAAATTCCTAATTTTCTGGCACTTCTTCAATGATTTATTATCAAATCATATGTTGCCAAGCAATACATTTCACCTGCTCTTGGTCTGCAAAATGTGTGGAACTGGGTTAACTTTATCACAACTTCACAAGTGCCTGTGGCAATCTCTGTTACCCAAGCAACATCTAGCTTTGAAATGCCTATCACAAGTTCAAAGCTAATGCACTGCTGTCAACATGAGCTTGTTCCTAATTAAAGTTATTACAGAGATCCTGCACGGTCAGCCATTACATTAACTCCAGTTATATTTTTCTGCTAAGCTGGTCAGATGCCCTAGGCCTATTGCTAGTAGCTACAGCAGAGTGGGACAAACTGCCCAAAGCAGAAATATTATAGTCCAAAAACACTAGTGGCAGAACAGCAACTAAGAATGATTCTCTGACACAATGCATAGTAGAAGGCAGAATATTTCTTTTTGCAGCCCAAATCCTGAATGACTGCTCATGAAATTTTAGAAAGATAAAAGTAAGGTTTTATTGACCAACTCAACTCAACTTATTGACCAACTCAAATGATCAAATATGACTGTCATTAACTCAGTTATTGAAAATAATACAACTTAAATCTTCTATAACAGATACAGTGGTAACCCTACTTACGAGCATCCCTACTAACGAGTATTCCAGGTAAAGAGTCGAAATCTCACAATATTTTTGTTCCAGGTAACGAGTAAAATTCCAAGTAACGAGTAGTGTAAATTTCTTCAAGTATGCCAACCGCTAGGGGCGCTGCGGTCGTAGCATCCCCTAGATGCTACCGTAGAAGAAGAGGTCAGTCAATACCTTTGAGCGCTGTCCAGTAAAAGTGAAAGTGCTAGTGAAAGTGACGCTAAGGTTGCAAAAGGTAGTGAACAAGAAAGTTAGATACATTTTACTTTTACTTTTCATATGATAAGTGTAACCATGCCATACACGTACGCCCGTCCTCCCATACTCCTTAGCCACCAGCCTACACGAGCACTGTCGGTCTCCCTCTCATTAGCGGCCAGCCTACACGAGCGTCGTCGTCTCGTTTATTTAAAAAAAAAACCCATTTAAACACATTATTTATCATATTAAAGTATACTGTATATTGGCCGGCTGACATGGATTAATCAGTTTTACATGTATTCTTATGGGGAAAATGCATCCAGCTAACGAGCAAACCAGCCAACGAGCTCGGCTCCTGCACGGATTAAACTTGTAAGTAGGGGTACCACTGTATTATTCTGATCAGCAGTTTTGCATATCAAGTCTTCCTTTTTTTTTTTTTTTTTTGATGTGATCTTGCAATGAGAATATATAATATCACTCACATGTTTGGGGTCACCCATTAAACTGAGCGTAAATACACGTTTATTTTAGAAAAAAAAATGTTTCTAGCTGTTTTGTTTAAGCTGTTTTTGATAAAATCCACAAATGCTGCTGCTCCAAATACTCAGTCTTCACTGGTAAAATATTGAGGTAGGACAGTATCACTGCTTTTTCAGTTTTGGTGTATTCCGTAGGTGGTTAAAGAGAGTTTATAGACTTTAGTACAGCTATTTTCTCTCCACCAGAAGTGTATCACATCTTATCATCGTTTGAAAATAGTTTGAATGCTAAACTACTAAAACATCCTCAAACATGAACTACTGTCCTCATGCTAGAGTTGTGTGGATAAAAGATAATGATACATCCACTAAATATCAATATGAAGTGACACCTGTGAACTGGTATATCAGCATCATAACATGTATATGGGTCAGCTGTGGACTTGTAGTTACGAAACCAGCCTTGTGAATGGAAGGTTGCCAGTCAGATATCCTGATCTGAGATGATACAACTGAAGTGCCCTTGAGCAACACACCTAACCCCTAACTGTTCCCCTGGGCTCTGTGTATAGGGCTGCCCACTGATCGTGGCAAATGTGTTCAATGCCCACTAAATCACTAGTGTGTGTGTTTCACTGAACAGATGGGAAGCAGACGTCAAATTCCTTTGTGTGCAAACACATTGGTCAATATTTCACTTTTACGTTCACTACATGAACCATAATTAACTTTTTTTCTAAGATTAGGTAATATTATTTATAGCAGTGGTATCCAGTCCTGATGCTGGAGATCTACCACCCTGAAGTGTTTAGCATCATTAATCCAACACAATGACGGGTAATGAAGGCTTTCAAGGTCATCTGAAAATCAGATTAAGGTGTATTGGACCTAAACTATCCAGGGTAGTAGATCTCCAAGACCAGAATTGGGCAGACATGGTATATAGGGATGGACACCTTCTTCCTCTCATTTCATTACTCATAGGGTTACTGTCCGACTTCCTATCAGAGCATATTATGTTAATTATGTTAAAACCACCTGCTTTGTTTGATTGATGCTTTCCCTGATATTCTTGGTTCAAAATGAAGGTCAAGGTCTAGTCATGATTGTCTGTTTTGTAGCTATGAAAGTACCTGCTGACCATATACAGACATGTGGTTTATTCAGGAGACTAAACAAAGTTCCATTTATGTAAGGTATTATATTTCTTTTCTCTTTATTTTTTTCCTCTTTTCTTTATGTGTGATAATTACATTAGTGCATTTGTTTGTATGCCAGTGTGTGTTGGTGTGCCCACTCTGAGAACATTCACTCAAACTGCTATGAGTCACACAGGATGTGTAACAGCAGCATCATTAGCATGTTATCCACATCCGCCCACACACACAAACACACACACACACACACACACACAGTATCAAACTGACAAACTCCAATCATTGATGAAGCTGCTGGCTTCCCCAAAAGACTCATCCAACAAGCAACAAATGCAAACACACAAACGCATATCCTGAACAGCTAAGAACAGCTTTCATAACCGCCAGACCAGCGAAGAACCTAAAAACCTCCCACTGTTTACCAAATATACCTTCATAATAACACGCCCAAAGCAGCACCCAAAAGCCTTTTTGCCCCAGCACTTCCTGAGGCTGCTGACTGGATTAACAAGGCATTGTCTGGCAGTCAGGGGGATCTGACTGAGCCTCAGCAGCCTGAGGAAACCAGACACTCTGTGTGCTAAAAGTTCAGTGAATCATTGCTACTGCATCCGGCAAATGCAGAAAAAGCAAACAAGATTCGTGCTTTTAGCATATTCCAGAGGACATGAAATGTTTCACCTAAAAATAAAAAGTACAATGAGAAGGAGTTGAAATTGAATGAACAAACAAAGCTATTGGTATTTTGGAGCACATCCTAGTTTGCTTCAGTGGAGACTACTAATTGGCTACCCATTCCAATTAGCATGAACATCTTCAAAGTAAGGAGTACTCTTTTTTTTCCTTTTCTGCAGCCTCTGGTACACAGAGGGGCATTATTTTTTAGCTTGTAATAAGGACAACCGTGAATAGCAGACAAGGACTGAACGATCAGTCTGCTGGCAGTTAAGACTTGGAAGAAGTTCTTTTTTTTTCAAAACAAGATGAATCTATTATATCTTATGTGTAGGTAGATAAATCTATGTGAGCTCTACCTCTGCTTAAGACTTCAGGAACTGGACTGAAGGATTGTTGACTTATTGATTGTTGACGTAACAGTGGAATCAGTCAAGTTTGATTTCGAGTGGTTGGGACAAATTTTTTAAGGAAAAAAGTCACTCTCCACCCTCTGGAAGTTCTAGATACATCACTGGCTGTGAATATGAGCTGTTGCTGGAGTTTCAGTCAGAAGTTAGACATAAAAGAAGCAGTTCTGTACCAGGGCTCTTTACTGAAGAAGCCACTCTAAAACATCCACACACAAGTAAAAACAACTTAATATATATGTTACAAATACCTGTCTTTATTTTTCACAAGAATATCAAAAAAGCATTACATAAGTGTTACGCACAGCACTAATATTATAGTGGTATACCGTAAGTGTGCAAGCAGGAATTAGATGTGTTGTAGTTGGGTTTTTTTTTTGATGTATTTGAAAGCCTTTAGGCCTATATCTAATAATCATTGTTTACCATTTAGTTAGATGATAATTTAATTGTAATCCTATAATCAATTACACATTAAATAACTATATAAAGTGATGCTTGAAATTGTGTGAAATTAAATATTTCTAGATTTCTGCATAAATTTGAGCTAAAACTTCATCAGACTGTCACATGTCCTAAAAGTCCAAATCAAACAAATGAGACAAAAATACTGAAGAAAAGGATTCAATATTACATGCATGTGAGTGTGACTCCATTGTGCAGCAATAACTGCAAAAACTAAACATTATCCGGGACTGTTTATCAGCCCTACACTTACACTATTCTTTAACCACAGAATGATTTGTGTCCTTATGGTCAGTTTTGTGCTGCATGACCCACACTCTATTGAGATTGAGTTCACATGCAAATGTCCTGACAGGACAGTTTCCTTTAAAATTTGCTAGTATAATTGAAAATGTATTTCTTCATTAATGATGGGAAGCCGTGCTGCAAAGATGAAGCAAAAAAGGTAGAAACCATGATACTACCACCACCATGTTTCACAAATAGATTAGTTTTTTATGCTGGAATGAAGTGTTTTCTTTTCTCCAAACATAACACTTCTCATTTTATTTAAAAAGATCTATTTCGGTCTCATCTATACAAAAAACATTGTTCCAACAGCCTTCTGGCTTGTCTATGTGATTTTTTGCAAACTGCAGATGGACAGCAATGTTCTTTTCGGACAGCAATGGCTTTCTACTAGCAACCCTGCCATTCAAATCATTATTGTTCAGTTATCTTTGTTGGTCGACCACTCCTGTGGAGGGTAATAATGATCTTGAATTTCCTCCATTTGTACGCAATCTTTCGGCCTGTGGATAAAAGTCCAAACTTTTTAGAGATGGTTATTTAACATTTTTCAAACTGATGAGCATCAACAACTCTTCTTCAGAGGTCCTCAGAAATCTACTGTGTTTATGTCATAATACACTTGCACAAAGATGAGTTGTGAAGATCAGACACTGGTAAATCGCTGACTGTAAAATTATCTATTGAAAACACCTGAATCAAAATTCACCTTCAAATTATCTGCTAATCCTGTTTGTTGGCTTATTTCAATGTCAGTTTGTCAGTGTGAACATGTTAATGTCAACTGTTTCAACAATGAACAAGTAGCTAAAAAATAACTGACAGCTGTATTTCCACAAAACAAGAATGTACAAACCGGATTCCAAAAAAGTTGGGACGCTATACAAATTGTGAATAAAAACTGAATGCAATGATGTGGAGATGGCAAATGTCAATAT
>BRDA01001553.1:5000-51442 GCA_036984385.1 Crenuchus spilurus | reverse complement strand
TAAACATGCTAATTGCCCGCTGAGTTGAATCAGGTGTGTTTGATCAGGTAGATCACCAAACTGTGCAGGAAACTGGCACTCCAGGACTGGAGTTTGCCTACCCCTGCTATATACTATACTATCTGTACTATACTAAATCTATACTGTATACTATGCTTTTTTATAAAATACTAAATCTATACTGGACTGGCGCCCTGTCCTGGGCTTAGTTGAATAGTGTAATGCCCAGCCCTGCGCCCAGTGAGGGGGTAGGGGACTAACCACAACCCTGATAAGGATTAAGCGGATGTGATAATGGATGGACTAAATCTATACTATAAGACTTGGGCTAGCAGTTTGAACATAGCCTGACTGTTACATTTGAAAATTTTCTTCATGTCTCCAGACCCATGAAAATAAACATGTTTATGGCTTAATTTACCATACAAAGGTCCCAGATGACATGACTAATGAACATTCTTGTGCTAATATCATGGTGTCCTTCAGATCTGCCACCCTGCAGAGTTGATACTCAGATGGTTCTGAAGGTCTTCATTACCTGCTCTAGGAGGTGGAAGATCTCTATGATGTGAATGTTTTGATGATGAGTAGAGTAGAAATGGACCCAGGTTATTTGAAATGAACACTAGATGGCACAGTAGACCAGCTTACTATCACTATCAGAAATTGGAAAAATGAAAACAAAGTTTCTGATATTCATAACATACAGTTTAAACACAATTATATCATAATAACAGCTGTGGAGAATAAGCTGACCAGCCATAACATTATGACCAATGCCTTGTATGTAAACTCATTGTCTATTGTCTTATCACCATACAGGTGCACTTTGTACAGACTAGTCCATTTATTTGTCTGCATAAATTAAATGGTCAGGACCCCGACAGAACTGCTGGATCATTCTCACTGACACTGACGTGGTGGTGGTGTGTTAATGTGTGCTGCATGTTGGACCAACAGGGTAGGTGTGTCTAATAGAGGACAGTGAGTGCACAAAGAGTTTAACATCTCCAGCAGCTCTAACACAACACCACCACATCAGTGTCACTGAGAATGATCCACCTGCTCTGTGGGGGTCCTGACCATTAAAGAACAGAGAAACAGACAGTCTACAGTCCTGGTTTAATTTAGCTAATCTGTGCTTTATCCTCTGCAGGTTGACCCCATGCTGACCCCGGAGGAGAGGCAGCTCAGTAAGATGCAGAACCACGGCTACGAGAACCCCACCTACAAATTCTTTGAGCAAATGAACTAAAAAGAGAAAATGCATCCACACCCTCCGCTCATGTCTCGTTTACTATGGGGGGGTTTACTTAGCAGCCCCCCATCCCTGAACCCGTTTCCAAAAGCAAAATCACCACACAGATAGGGAGTTTGCACTAAAACGTTCATTTTAACCCAAAACACTCTTTAGCCAATGACAGGAGTCTAATCAGACAAACGGGGAGTTTATATGTGTATATGTTTGTTCTCCCCAACAACGATCATCCGTCTCTTTGTTTAAGAGGATGCTGACACCACAGCAATGCTTCATACACCCGTCCAGCTCATACAATCACACACACACACACCACATCACCCAGACTGGACCAGTATCCCTCTCTTTCTGAGTAAAGACATGCCGTTCAGCACTTTTTTATTGCTTTTCATTTCTACGAAGCTGATTTCATGTGAAACTGTGATTATGGAGGAAATAATATATTTTTTATTTCAATGTAAATCTGTGAGGGTACACAAATGTAGCCCAAAAAACATCAAAATGTCAAAACGCTGCAGGAACAAAATACATTTTAGCGTGTGAAATCATCTAAAATCAATTCTAAATGTAAAACATGACTCACTTGGAGGATGTTTTACTTCATAACCTCACATTCAGAGCTTTGATAAGCGCCACCCAAAAGGGGAGGAGTCATACGAAAGCTGAAACTCTCTTCTTCTTTGATTTCTGAGCTGCTGGTTAAAGATTCTAATAAAAATGTGTCACATCTTCAGTTACTGTAAGTGTTGATGTTACTGATGTTTGAGTCCCAAACAAACAGAACTGAGCTCTCAGTGTCTGTCCTGCTGAAGGAGCCTCTACATCATGGCCCTTTAGTGCTGCGCAGCCTGATAAATGATGTCTGAGACTTAAACTCTAAAAGCTACATTTTTAAACTATAATTGTGGGTTATTGCAACACATTTTTTACTAAAAACATCAACCTTCTGTATTTAATCATAGAAAAACACTAAGATTTGGCAATAAAACTAAGAACGTCCAGTTACACACTTAAACATTCTCAGAATGATGCATGTTAGATATTTAGACTGGGTTTGAGATGATTTCACTTGCTGAGATGTTTTTGCAGCGTAATCACATTTTTAAACTGTCTGGGTTAACGCGTATGGGGGAAGAACAGGTCCGATGGTGGGGAGAACCATCTCACTCTGCTACATCAGGCTCCAGCTTCATTCATGTGGGATTGGTATCACGAGCTTAACCGATTAGCGCTAAAATGATTTTTTACAATCATTATTTATTGTAAAGCTTCTTAGAGGAATAAACGGGAGTAATCAGTCCATTACCTTAAAGAAGAGCATGCTGAATTTGATGTATGATGCTATAAACTTGTACTTGTGTTGTTGTTTTTTGCTTTCCGATGAACTTACAATGTCACCGTTAGACAAAAGCGTGTATATAACCGAGTAAGGTAACTGAAAATCGACGTTTTTAATCGTTAATTTGTATCGACACGATGTGTGGAGTTAGAGATGACGTTGTGCTGCTCACACAGAGAGAGAAAAAGACAAAAAAAAGAGTAAAAAATAAAACATTTCCTAACATGGCTGAATGAAAACGGACTGTTGTATAAACCAGCACAAGACAACGACACGGTTAACTCGACTGAATGTATCTTTAGGTAGACTTCGACTCCTTGAGCTTCTTCTTCTTTGGGGACACGTGCCACAGTCTGCTAGTACTCAGTAGTGAGTAGTTTAGTTCTAGACTCTCTGTTCTCATCCGGTAGTTTGAAAGCCGTCATTAGCTGATAGTCTCGTTTTCAGGGTGTAAAGGTGGAAGTCTCAACAAGAACTCGTAGCCCCGACCTTCTGTCCACGTTCGGAGGTTTATGTCGTCTCAGCTCCAGCTCGGCCAGATGTGTTGGCGTCTTTGCTGTGATGGTCTTTAAAATACAACATTGCTGAATGTTACAAAGTGGACTTTCAGAAAGATTCTGCTGAGGAAGCTGTAACAGTCCTTAACTTTACAATAGACACCGAAACCAAAACCACAAACTGATCTGCACTTTTTCATCAGCTAAACCAACCAACAGCTACATCAGAGGACGTAGATCTCTCACACTGTCCAGCCTCATCTGTTCTGTAGCGTTCAGTCGGTACCAGCGTCTCAGAACACCATTATAACAAAGCAGCCGCCCATCAGAGTCTGTTATAAATGTGTGTGGAGGCAACAGGGTAGCATGGGATGGAGACCATACACACATTATCACTGCTATGTGATGCTGAGATGATTACTGTCATCACCACAAGGTGAGAGAACCTCACGTAGAACGCCACACCCCCCTAAACAACACCTACACATCTAAATAAGGAAACATCAACATCACGGGGGCCTACAACACTACTTTAAAGCCAAGTCTTGGCCAAAGGGGGCACCATCCATTTAATACACAACCAAGACCCCCCACACCAAAACCATGAATATAAAAGGATATTCAACATGCTCCTCCCCCTAAAAAAACAAAAACAAATGGCAATACACTGTGATGTTCTCTTTGGGAATAAAAATGACAACACGAAATTTACCAATGGCCCCTCCCACAAATCATTGAAAGATGAAATTGTTTACAATTGGCCCCTCCTACAAAATACGGGAATGCAAAACCATGTTCACCTTTGGCCCTTCCCACAGATTGCAGACCCTGCCACAAATTCAAGGAATACCACACAACATTCATTCCATATCCCCTCCACCAAAATAAAGAAATAAATAAATAAAAGTGTAAAAATGTGAAACACTGTTCTCCAGGGACCAAAACCTGAGAATGTGGAACCCTGCAGTGAAGTAAAACTCCAATATGCCAAAAAACCCTACATTTGTCAAAGTTAACACGTTACCTGTAGATCCCGGCTGCTTCACCTCAGCTACACCTTTACTGTAGCTTACTTAAAGGTGAAGAAGACATCAGCTGGTCTTTTAAATGGATGCTGATGAATGAACGTGGGCTGAGTGTGAGTGTGTAGTGGAGGAGTTGGAGCACACAGTGAGTGGAGGCTACAGGTTACAGCAAACACTGGCATGAATGTGTTGACTTTGCCAGTCCCAGTTGAGAAGATTGTGGTATACACTGTACTCTACAGCTGTAGCAGAGATTAGACAGATGATGCTCTGTCCTGGTTGTTATAATACCTTCAGTAAACAGTGACAGAGTTCACAGGCACAGGTTGATTTTCACCAATGTTATCTAGACTCGGCTGCACTGTTCTCTGTAGAACGTGTCCTGTATCCCCTGTATAGACTGTACAGTCCCATTAGGATATAAAAACCCCATCAGATTATTAGAGTCTCGTATGTATTACACGAAACCATAGAAGAGAACACACCTGCTCGTTTAGCTCCAAAGATGGTTGAGTTACACTTCATCTGAAGGATGCTGCTTAAGACATGAAGCACATTCGTAAGACTGACGTCCTGTCTTCATGTCCTGTCACCACGCGGTCTTATAAAGAAGGAATATTAATGTAAACGTCTGCATTAGGATCGATGCATCGCGCGCTAGTTTTGTCTTATGAATGTGTCTCCATGTCCGGAGTCAGGATGCTTTATTCGGAGTGTGGTCCTCCTTCCTTCATATTTTATTTTTCGACAGTTTAGCAGAGTTAGAACAGTGTACTCTATAGTGATCCAGCTGAACTTTGTAAGACACTTCTCCCCCGTATCCCAACCCAACGGAGATGTAAACAATGTCATGGAGATTTAATTGCTGCATTATTGCCTTTTTCAATGCTGTGTTTTGGATGTATATGTATTTTTTATTTATAAGTCATTTTCAATTGGTCTTTGGGTCATACTTCTTTGTTCATATATATATATATAAAAAGTCAAATTGGTGCTGTTTGCATTGGGTTCCATAGGATTTGATTGAACTAAACTAGAAACAAACTACAAAATGAAGCACAACTGCATCCAAAATTGTTTCATCCTCATGTATTATTCACATGAACGGTTCAACAATTTCTCAACATATGATCTCTTGAACACAGTGGGAGCACTTTGAGGATTTACTCTAAAATGTCTGGCAGGCTCCCGTTTAAACGATGTACTTTGGTGAGACGAAACCCAGAAACGCGACGTAAATATACGTAAAAATAATCCTGAGCCGGTTTGATCTGAGGCCACTGGTGAACCGGAGCTGTCGCCAGATTAAGTTGTGATTAACTGCAGAAAATAAGCTGTTTTCAGATATTTTAGAACTCCGCCAAAGACACGTTCTGGATGTGATGGGACGGTGGCGCTGATTTGCTGGGTTTTGAACTGAATTCACTGTAAGAGCAAACGATCTGAGAACCGGTTTGGCTGATTGTATTTACATTCAAATGTTAATAAAATTACAAATGACCCACAAAACTGCATTTTTGTCTCTTTTACAGTATTTACAACATCAAATCACTCATAATTTGGGCCTAAAGCAGGCTTGGGCTTGTTTAGTTCACAGAACCGACAGGAAAACATGGCAGGGGGCAGCACTTACCGTCCTGAATCATTAGGGCTGTTTGAAAATACACTTGAGTATCAAAATGTTATGTTTTGTTAAACTCATAAACACATTTTATGTCTAAGACCAGATCCTTAAGCACCAGATCACAGCTGCCCCAAAGTGACTAAATTTACAGTTTATTTACTGAATGACAGATATTTAGGCTAACATTGTGATGTATTTGGTGCTTTATGATGTCAAAGTTTTAAATTCAGAACATAAACAGAAAAACGAGCAGAAAAATGTCATTAATACGTCTGTTTGTGTTTGGAGCTGGTTGGACAGAATTTCTCTGGTTTCTCTGTAATCGACAGTCGGTGCACACCTGGCTCTCAGTGTCCCGTGTCCAGATAGCCTACTTGTAGAGTCGAGTCAGGTTTCGTTTTGCCTGCCTCACTGACTCAGATTCATGGGTGTAACTTTGCAGAGTGTTGCGTTTAATTTAGCTGCTCCTCAAACTAATGTTTTCTAGAAGAAAAAGTCATCAAACGTGCACCAGTACAAGATTTATATCTTCAATAACTCATACAGTAGTACATTTAATAACTCATACAGTAGTACATTTGCTGTAATGAACAGTACATCATTTAATATTGTGTTTATTATCTGAGTCTGGAACAGAATGTTTAATTTTACTGACTAAAGCAAGCTTAGTACTAAATTATTCATTAATAACTAAAACACTGTAAAATACTGTAAAATACAGTTAAAGTGAATCTATTTCTCCAGTAATTACAGCAAAGGTCAGCTGAACTCTTTTTTTTATTTGCATGGCATGAAAACAACCAATCAAACGGTTATTTTGCCACAAGATGATGGAGCAGCAAGTCTGTGTTTGCACATCTTAACGGTGCTGCAGCAAAAACAGTCCTGCTGTAAACAAAGAGGCCACAAATGCTTTAAAAAAGTGTTTTTGCAGACCAAGTTCACTTTTCTGCATGGTCCTAGTGCTTGTTTAGGTATCTGCAGTAAGCTGGTCTTTAGTAAGAAATATGGACGATTGTTGACCTTTTAAACAGAATCTAAAGCTGATTTAGGGCCCTGAGTGGCTCAGTGGACTAAGGCGCTGACTCTGTGATCAGAGGATGTGAGTTCAAATCTGTCATGCTGCTTACCATCAACAGAGGCAGAGAGACCAAAACTGGCCATTCTCTCTTCAGGTGAGTAGATGATGCTCTCTCCACAGCACTACCAGTATCAGTTTATTTAAAAGGGGACAGCAATTTCATAAAGTACATGATTACACATGTTTAAAAAAGCCAGAATTAGATAGAAGGCTAGTTTACCGTGCAATGACTACCACATCTCATTCATCAGAACTGAGCATCTGCACGTTCCTCCGATCGCACTGGCTGCCCAGTGATGATGCATCAGCAGCAATTTGAAACTAGGCGGAGTCTGACTTCACATGCATCAGAGGCAGAGTTGCCAGGTTTGCGGTTTTCACGCCTAATCCAGTGTTTGAAAATCCAGTCACGGGTGAAAATTCAAGGGTGGCGGGGTGCGTTTTCTTGGGCTACTTTTAAAAATTACCAAAAAAACAACAAAAAGTGGGTGTTGCCAAGGATATTACTTCAACATGGCGGGCAAACCTGCATAAGTCGACACTAAGGAAGTTTATAACAATAACAACGAAGAGAACATAACAATATAAGGAAAGAGCCTGAAAAGGAGAGAGAGAGAGAGGTTTGATGGACTGATAATAAATCCATTTACATTTGAAGCATTTAGCAGACGCTTTTATCCAAAGCGACTTACAATTGTGAATTAGGTGCCTTGCTCAAGGGCACTTTAGTTGTGACCTGCCTGGGGATCGAACTGGCAACCTTCAGGTCACCAGACCAGATCTTTAACCACTAGGCCACCGGTGCAATCCCTTAAATCCCTTATAAACAAAATAGTAAGTCGTACAATCACAGTTGTTTTGCCATTGGCTTCAAACATGTGACAGACATATATTTCGGGCTAGTTTAAGCTTCTGAAGGGCGGGTTTTACACTGACTTTGGGCTGGATATTTTTGTCGGACCTGGCAACCCTGATCAGAGGGGGCCTGTGCTAGTCTTCACCCGGCTAGAGTCAGAGACATTACAGATGATTGGGACTCTTTGGGCTGATCGGTTACCATTACATTGGTGGTTGGATTCAAAATTGGGTTAATAATGAAATAAGAAAACGTGATTTAGGTGCATCTTCCCTGCAAAAACATCAAATGATGACTTTCACTTACATGCCAAAGTAAAAACACGGCATACCGGTGACACCCTCCACCTGAGTAGCAGCTGTTTTCACTTCTGACTGAAAAGCCCACTGAGACGTGCAATGACTACAAACCTAATAAACACATAAAATACAAAACACTGCTTATCTAACGAGACTGAGACACATTACAGGACGAAGGACAGATGTGATGTTAGTATGTGGTACTGAGACATGATTTCTATGGAGAATTTGAGCTTGTAGGAAATCTTTAACTTTAACAGAGACCACAAATGACTGTTTTTCAGACCTGGAGAGGCCACTGCAGGCTACTGCGCCACCGTCTTAGTCTTTACCTCAAACACTCTGATACAACAAAAAATGTGTGGATTGTATGATGGAGACCTTTGCAGACTCTGCTGCAGACCCCGACACTCCCACCGTCATGTTTCACTGTTGGCAGGACATTCTTGTGCTAAGAAGCTGTGTTTGGTTGCGTCCAGTTGTTCCTGGACTTTAGGCAAACTTTAGTGTCCTGATGGGTTATTGTCTGACTTTACATCACAGAGCAGGTGTGTCTAAGTGGAGAGTGAGTGATTTACTGTGCACTGACTGATTTAAATGGTTTTAAATGTCATTACATTTGTGTAAGAGGGGGTCTTGTTAAGCTCTGTTGCTATTTTAAGACACACGTAATTGTACACAGTAAGGATTTGGGTGTAGCTGTTTTCTCCTGCGGCTACTAACGCAACAAATAAAATTACACGGAACTTCACTGTCCAGTTCCCAGCATCTCCACTGTGAGGAGCACCTGAAATCATAGCTACTGTTTATACACCTCAAATCTAACAAACGTGACCTACATGTATTTCCTCTCTGCTCACTCTATCCTCTGCTCTTTTCTACAAATAACAGCTATAGTCTGAAACCTGATGCCTGATACTTAATCCTATTCATAATCAAATCTTCAGAGGCAAATTCCATGCATTTGTGGGTCAGCGCCCATCCTTAAAAACGCAGCAGCGCTCCTGCTGGTCTAAACCCCTCAGTGTGTACAGAAGGAGGACTAGGAGGGTTCTGTATGTTTTCTTTGAAGGTAAGACCATTTTTTAATTTATTTTAAAGTTGAAAGTTTCCATTTGTAAGCTTTTCTGTCATAAATATGCTTCAGAAACATAATTCATCAAACGTTCATACACAAAACTTCTGCCCAAAAAGCTTCTTTGTGCCTGTTTTGAGCTTTTAAAAATAAAAGTACTGAGAGTGATACCGTAAAACAACCACATTTAAAGAGTCTTTAATGTGTCTGGTTCTTTACAGCAGCACAGTGTCAGTAAAAGTGCACTTTTAAACAACCTTTCTGAAGTTTAAAGAATCTACACTTGACGGTGTTTGGTTTTAGGTTTTTACTTAACACTCGCACATCTCACAGGGTCTCAAAAGTGGTTCTTCTATGGCAGCGATCCCCTTTGTGAAAAAGAAAACATGTTATCTCCAAAATAGTATCTTTACTAGAGAAGATAAAGAGTGGTACAGTTTGGATGGACATTAATATTAATTTTAATAAATGCAGCTAATTTTGGGCTGTTTTGATTGACACATTAATTTTAAAATATAAAAATAGTTGTCTTTTATGTAATTGATATTTATATATATATAAAGTATCATTAAAAAAATTGTCATAAGTAAAAATGCAGACTTTTCTAATCAGTAACATTTTACTTCTTTTTTTTTACTTTATGGTGTTCTAGTCCTACAGTAGTATGTTTTACTAATCTCCAAAAATTAGCATATTGTGAAAAAGTTCATTTGTGTTCCAAAATATAAATATAAAATATAAACTGTCATATAATTTATATCCATTACGCATAAAGTGACATATTCACAGTTTTATGTTCGTTTTAATGTTGATACTGTTTTAATAATATTTTACTCAAACTCCAAATTAAAAATTCTATTAATCTGAGATTCTGGATTTCTAACTGCCAACATTAATAAAAAAAAAATAAAAGTCTTGAAATATGTCACTTTATGTGTAATGAATACAAAACAGTTTACCTTTTTAAATGAAATTATGAACTAAAATGAACTTTGTCAAGTTATTCTCATGTTTTATGTCTGCACTCTACTGTATTTTATTTTAGTGTTAATTGGGTTTACATTCAAAATGAAAACAGATTGATTTTAACTTTTTCTTTTTTATTATTATAATTTTATATTATTAATATTATCTATAATATTATATTATTATATATAATATTATCTATAATTAATATTAATTATAATCTTTTATATTATTATAATTAAGTTATTTTTGACAAAAATAGAACCACTTTTCTGTTTATAGAAATAGAACCACAAGTTCTGTTTAAAGAACCTCAGAGAATGATTCAGAGAACCTTCCATGTATTGAAGTGTTTCTTTGAGTCATCATGGTTCTACATTTAACCAACAATTTACTAAGGAACCTTTGCAGAACCTCTTTTTTTAGAAGCATCTTAACTTATTTTAAGAATGCTTAAATGAAAAATTTCAGTCTTTACAGTAAAGAGAAACTTTATTTTAGCAGAACTTTATAGATCATTCCGTCTCTACAGAACATCAGCACTGAAACATCTGAATACAGTCAAGTCTGTCCTATAATTCGACTGCTGATATTACCTACAAGTAGATCCTAATCCTAAACTAAACCTAACCTTTACCCTAATTAACCATTAGCCCTAGTCTTAATCTCAAACTAAATATAATTCTAATTATCACTCTAACCCTAACCCAAAATCTAATCCTAACCCTCACACTGACCTTCATCCTAACCTTTACTTCAATTCAAAACTTAATCCTAATCCTGACCCTAAACTTAATCTTAATCTCAGTCTGTAAGTGCAGCAGTTGACTGTAGTAACCAGTGTGTTGAGGATGTTCAGGATCTGCTCAGGTGAACATCTGCAGATATGAGCTCAGAGTCTCAGAATAAAGAGAATGTTATGTTCTCTAAACCTCATTTATATTTACTGATGGATTAATGTGTATATTGATTGATTGATTTGTGTGTGTTGATTAATTGATTAATTAATTGTTTGATGTGTGTATTGATTGATTGATTGACTGGTTGAAGTGTATATTGATTGATTGATTGATTGATTGATTGATACTGTTTACAGTAATAATGTGGACCGTACCATTTCTGGGATGTTGTCTGCTGTTACATGTTTGTGGTAAGTAATGATGTAAAGATTATGTTCACTATTTAAGACTTTTTCATTTGCTTCTTGTACTGAAATGACAAACTGTGGAATTCAAATGTTTGGGTACACCTGGTCAGAATGTCAGTTAGTGTAAATACATCAAAGAGGAGACCATCTGGCCTCCAAAAGCCATAAATATGAAACATTTTTTCAATATTTTAAACAGGATTATTATCATTTTAATTTAGTACAATTTTAGATTGAAACAGGAGCACTGTGCAAATGTTTGGGTACCCCATACTTCTGTAAGGTGACCTAATCATTATCATAAATCTGCAACTAGACCACAGAAGAGAATTGCAAGCAAGATGAGCCAGTAATCTTAAAGAGCTACAGGAAAGAGTGAAGGAAAAGCATCCAAACAGGAAATAAAAGTTGCCGCGCAATGCTCTGAAGTATGCAGGGTGGTCAAACTTTTGGTTTCTCCTTTTAGTTACTTTGAAACTGGAAAAAAAGATGGAAACAGAAAGGCAATCTTGATTAAAGCTCGTAGAGAGCTAGTATGTGCCCAAACCTTTGCATGCCATTGTAACAGTTCATAACAGTCCACGTAAAGCTTGTATCTTCTTCAGAGTTAACATGGAGGAGCCCTGTAGCTAATCTTGTGAAGATGATCTATTTATCCAACAGGCAGCAGCGGTGTTCGAACGGCAGGTCAACAGTTTGTCACAGCGTTCATGCAAAACTACATTGCCTACTATGGCAGCCCTGTCTACCAGCTCCAGATCACTTCGGTTCGCTCCAATTGTTCCTTGACGGTTAGCGTTCCCACCCTCAGCTTCTCCCAAACGGCTCAGCTGAACGCCACTCAAGGAATCATCATCAATCTTCCTCTAGGAGTGGAGATGTATGGCAGCCAGAGATTCAGCGACACCATCCTCATCCAGGCCACTCAAGACGTGTGTGTAACCTCACTGAATGCCAAGTACTACACGGCGGACACCACGGTGGTCTACCCCATGAATCAATGGGGAGTGGAGTACTTCGTTTTCACCCCAAGTGTTTCTCCTCCTACCACATTAAAGCAGCTGATGTTCATAAACGGGCCGCAGAGTAACACGGTGCAGGTCTTCCTTCAGGGAAGTGTTTGGTTTCAGGGCACTCAGTATGCAGCTGGCAGCAAGATGGTCATCAGTGTGAACCCCTACGAAAGCGTCCAACTCCAGAGCGACCAGGACTTGACGGGGACGAGGATCCTCTCACAGCTCCCTGTAGCCGTGTACTCGGGCCACACCTGTACGTGGTTTTTCTCCAAGTGCAACCACGTCTACGACCAGCTGTTGCCTGTACCAAGTTGGAGAACTCGCTTCCTGGTGCCTTCAATTTCAGTCCAAAGCCAGTACGACAGCATCTTCATCCTGGCGTCTCAGACAACCCAAGTGAACGTACATTCATCCAACACAACAGTAAATTCCACCTTAATTGCTGGTCAGGCGGTTCAGTACAACATCTACTACCCAGACACCTTTAGCATCATTGCAAACAAAGGCATCCAGGTGCTTTACTTGTTCAACGGGGTTCAGCTCTCCTGGTCCAACATGTATGACTCCTTCATGATCAACCTTCTGTCCACTGACTGTTTCTGCTACTCCTTCTCTCTGAACGGGGAGGATGGATTTGACAACCGAGCGCTTCTTGTGGTGCCCACCCAACAACTGGCTGGACTGCAGTTTGATGGAAAACCCTTATCTAGTTCCATCCGGTGGAGGGTGGTGGACCAGACCGAGTTCTCCTGGGCAGAGCTGGTCTACCAGTCAGGAGCAGGAAAACACAACGTGACGCATCCAACGGCAAAGTTTGTTGTGTACAGCATCGGGTTTGCTCTGATGAATGGTTATGGAGCCGCAGCTCTCTGCACAGGTGCACTTTTCTTTTGCTTTTAAGATCATGTTACATTTAGTCAGCTTTAAAAATAACTTCTGTTGTTTAAATGATCACAAAATCCACAATTTAATTTAAAAATCTACAGAACATGAAGACAATATGTTATGTAAAAGTACTGAGTGACTGTAATCCAGTATGAGTCTATTTTTTATATTCAATCAATCAGTCAATCAATCAATCAATCAATCAATCAATCAGTCAACTTTTATTTAAACTGGGAGAACACTGAGGGTGACCCTCATTTACAGTATAACTGAGACTGATACAGAGAAAAGGATTCATGAGTTAAAATAACAAATAAACAATAAACATACATTTAATCATAATAAAAACATCTATAAAATAATAAAAACATTAACTACACAAATACATTAAAACAACAGAAAATATAAAACTAATTAAGTTGTAACTAAAATGTAAAAGTTAATAGAAAGGACAATTAAAACAAAAGAATGATATAAACAAAAAAACAAAAAAATTTAAATGACTGAAATAAAAATGAAATAAGTTCTAATGAAAACTGTAAAATAAAAAATAAGAATATCGTAAATAAATAAATGACACAAAAATAAAATAAAATGTTTAAAACATGATTAAAAGTGATATTTTTTAACATTTATTTTAAAAATGCTAAAACATGATGAAGTAAAAGAGTAACAGGCAGAGCGGAGGTGCTGAGTGATTAGAGTGTAAAATGATGGAGTGACACTAGTGAGCTTCTTCTTCTGTGTGGAATTCTTCTTTAATTGACTCACATCACTTATAGCTCGTCCACATCAGACCTCCAGACGGCCACGTGATGAGAATAGTTTATTAGGAGTAACGTTAATATAATAAAGCACTGAAATGTGTAACGACTTTAACGTATGAGACGTTAAATTAAATTATGAACACACTAACTTTTTCTCCATGAAAATTAGGAGATGCTCTAGTAAATCCTGTTTTGCGTTTTGGGTTGTTTTTATGTTCTCTCATGATCAGAGACGTTTTCAAAAATGCCGTGGGTGAAAACTTCCTTTTCAAAATGATCCGGATACGTGTAAACGAGGCCTCAGGCTATGACCTTATGACCTAATTCAAGCTATTTGTGAGAATTTGGGGGACATTACGCAGATGCTGTGAATCTATTAAAGATCACTTTACAGAACCGCCCTGAGGTAAAAGTTATTCAGCGTCAACAGTGGTTTAGAGATACTTGCCAACAGCAGGAGGTATTATACACTGTTATTGGGTGTAAAAGCACCAGAGGGCTTCCCAAGGTTGATCAGATACTGGTGTAGAAGTGCTACAGTACAGTCCAGAAGATCTGAGCACAGCTGATGTTGATATTTAACAAAACTGAATCACATTGTGTGTTTAATGTCAGTGTGAATGTCTCAGATGTTAATGATAAAGCAGTGACTGTATTTGGGGGTTAAAGGTCAGAGTGTGAAGGAAGTATCTGAATGTGCAGGTGTATGAAATGTACAGTCATACAGGTCTTACAGCAGGGCTAACAGTGCCAGTCTACAGAGCTTATTTGCTGTAAATATTCTATTGTCTAGAAGAGGATTTATGCTTCATGTTAATAACCTTCATTAGAGTGACCTTCTCTTCCTTTTCAACTCCTATAGTACCTGTCAACTGTGCCAACTTCACATGTGGTTTGGGTCAGGAGTGTCAGATGGTGGACTTGACTCCAACCTGTGTGAAGGTACCTCCTCAAGAAAAGCCTGGGATCTGCTGGGCCATGGGTGACCCCCACTATCGTACGTTTGATGGCCTCTACTTTGACTTCATGGGCATTTGTACCTACGTGCTCACCAAGAACTGCGAGAGCAACAACAGTTTACCAGCTTTTGAGGTTCAAACCCGAAACGGAAACCGAGGAAACGCCCAAGTCTCCTTTGTGGATGTTGTGAATGTGAACGTTGACGGTATCACCATCACCATTGATCGTTTACAGAAAGGTCAAGTGAGGGTAAGGCCAATTATCATTAATGATTATTAATCTGCTTTTAGCTACAAAGCTCCGCCTGCTGGTGTCACTCAGTCATTTTTAACTCTTAATCTCAGCCTGCCACTGGTTTACTCCACATTTAATATTTTTACTTATTTTGTATTTATTTTATAAAAAATTATTTTACATTTTTTTTATTTTTACACTATTTGATATTTCTTATTTTATTCAGGTTTGTTTTATCTTTTTACAGTAACACTTTATAATAACTTTCATTAATAGCTCATTAATGAATGATTAATAACTATGAACAAATCGCTAGTTCATGAGAATTTCATTAACAAATGATTTACTAATGATTTGTTAACATTAGCAAAAATTAATACACAAATACATAAAAATGAAAAAAATGTACAATCATTTTTAAACATTTGTTCATGTTCAAATTCTCATGAACTAATGATTTGTTCACAGTTATTAATCATTAGTTAATGTCTTATTAATGAAAGTTATTATAACGTTACCCCTTTTTACTTTTTTTCTCTTCTATTTTCCTTCTCATTTTAGTTATTCCTAAAGGCCTGTTTCTGCTTTATGTTTTTATTATTTATTTTACTTATCTAGATTTGTGTGCTTTGACTTTTTTTTTACATTTTTATAATTTTACATGGTTTGTTTGGCTCTCATAGCTCACACTACCATGTTTTTCATGGTCTTTTATCTTGTCTAAAGTGTATCTAAATTAATCTTTTTTTATATGCATGACCATGGCTACATTGTAAATGTGGGACATCCTCAATGTGCTCCGAGTTTAAGGAAAGGTATAAAAAAAAAAACGAGCTTGATTGGAATTTTTGATTATGGAATTGAAAAAAGTAGGTCCAGATTAAGTTGAGGTCCAGGTTCAGTATCTTCTCAGAAAAATAAATAAATAAATAAAAAAATACAATGAATCACTGAATTGAATAGAAAATCATTTTTATCCCAAAATAACCAGCAAATTTCCACTGTGAATTCTACATTCCTTTTACATTTTAGAGCCGTGTGCAAAAGTTATTGACCCCCTGGTTAATATGCATGTATTCACTGATGTTCTGAGTATAAATAAGTGAAACATCTTGTACACAGAACAAACGTCTGCACATGAACAAAAGTGCCACATTCAACATTGTACATTTTAGAACATGAACTGCATTCAAATGTCTAGAAAATGTTGCCCTGTAGAGGAATGCTGTCTTACTTCTTTAGACATGAAGTTCATATTTCGATGTTTTTTGGCAGCTGTTACTGATGAATCTGGATCTGGATGTTTCACACTCTTCTTAAAGACGTTTTGATGTTTTACGCAGATTAACCAGACACTCTGGACTCTACCTGTTCAGCTTGATAAACCTGGAGTGAATGTGTCTCAGTCGGGCCTCTTCGTCATTGTCCAGACCTGTTTTGGCCTGAGCGTGCAGTACGACTGGGACAACAACGTTCAGGTGACCCTTCCTGCCATCTTTAAGAAACAAGTGTGCGGCCTGTGTGGCAACTTCAACGGCAATCCCAACGATGATCTGACCACTTCATCCAATATCCAGACTTCTAGCGCGGCCCAGTTCGGCTGTAGTTGGGCCGCCTTCAACCAGTCTGATTGTCCGGACTGTGCAAATGTTCGTAGTTTAGTCTCGAGCTGTGATGAAGCAGCCCTCGACAAGTGGGCAGGTCCACAAGACTGTGGCATCATGAACTCCACGGCCGGACCCTTCAGTCAGTGCTACGCAGTAGTGAACTCATCTGTCTACATTCAGAACTGCATGTTTGACACGTGCATGACTGGTGGGCTCAGGTTGTACTTGTGCGAGGCTCTGGAAGCGTATGCAGATGCCTGCCTACAAGCTGGCGCACAGCTGACAGACTGGAGAGGACTTGCCAACTGCCGTGAGTACTAGATTTACAATGTGCAGCATATGTTTCTCTAAATGTTTACATCTTTGATGTTTTAGTTTTGCTTATTTAGCAATTATATCTACCTCAGGTTGTTGAGCTCACACCTGTTTATGTCTTACCTGCCCAGATTAAAGTTTTACAAAGGCTACTCAACTAAATCCAACAAAGGTCACGCCAAGACTGAGACAATGGTTCACTCAGAAATCATGTTTACATTTCTTAACTTACCCCACATATAGTTCATTAGTCCTAATTACAAAGGGAGCTGCAATGCTAATGTAGCTATTAAACACTAAAAGTCCATGGCCTGGCGGTTAGGGTTCGATCCCCTGCAGGAGATGACTGAAGTGCTTTTAAGGGTACCTAACCCCTGACTGCTTCCTGGGCACCGTGTATAGGACTGCCCACCACTTCAGGCATGTGTGCTCACTGCCCCCTGGTGTGTTTATTTGAGGATTTAAATGCAGAGCTCTCTGTGTGCAATTTCACTTTAAAACACACTCATAGATTTAAAATATGATCTCACAGACCAAAGGTGGCATCCACCACTTTAAGTTGATCTGTGAAACATGATGGTGGTGGTGTCATGATTTCATCCTGTTTTGCTGGATCTGGACCAGGACAAACAGTGCTGATTTACTGCCTTGCCAACCAAAGATATCTTAAGTGAACATGCACAGTCATTGGCCAGTGAGACAGCCGCTGGTATCCCAAAAACATTGTTGCCCATCTGGTTTTATAAAGATAGATAAGACATAGAAAAGACAGAGTGAAACATGGTGGTGGTAGTGTCACCGTTTGGTCCTGTATTGCTGCATCTGGACCAGGACATCTGACTTTAAAAATGCTGTCATGTCTGATACAGCAGGCTGAACTCACACAGTCTGAACCTTTACAAATCAGGCTCAGTCACTTAATGACTATCTGTTATAAATATGGAGAAATCAGATCCAGCCAGCTGCCTGAAGTGGCTTCAAGTTTAATGACTCCTGTTAAGTTGTACTGTCTAAATCACCTCCACTAGACAGTGTTAGATCATTTTTGATAAACACGACTGAAATGTTGAGGTGGTGTAGCCTTTGTTACTAATGTTCTAAGTTCTAATCTACAGAAACTACATTTGGCCTCTTAACACAGGATGGCTGGTTGAGTTAATTGGAAAATATCTAAAATTCTGGGTGAACCATTTCTGTAAGGAGAAAACTGTGTACGTTGGATTTTTTTACATTGTGCAATGTTGTGATTACTCTGAATATTGTCTGACCACTGAAATCTAAAGTGGTGCTTGAAAGTTTGTGAATCTTACAGAATTTTCTCAAATTTTTGCATTTACAAAACTTGAAATATCTTCAAAAGTAAATAATCACACCTGTCAATTTATTTACTGAGGAAAATGACCCGACTTCAGGTTTGTGAGTAAAAATTTGTGAAATTCCAGGATTAACAGACATTTTTAAGATGAAATTAGAGTCTGATGTTTTCTTTCAATGGGATGACAATCAGAGGTGAGTGGTGGCCCTGTTTTATTTAAAGAAGTTCAAAAACGTTATCGACTCTTGTGAGGCTGGGAAAGGTTATCAAAACCATCTCTAAAGAGTCTAGACTCCACTAATTCATAGACAAACAGACTGAGTACAAAAGGAGGAAATTCAATGCCATTGTTCCTTCCCTAGGAGCAGTCAGCCAACAAAGATCACTCTAATGGCCAGAACATTTAATAGTCTGTGAGGTTACAAAGGAACCCAGGATAACTCTACAGTGGGGAAAAAAGTATTTGGTCAGCCACTGATTGTGCAAGTTCTCCTACTTAAAAAGATGA
This sequence comes from Crenuchus spilurus, assembly GCA_036984385.1. Classification (NCBI taxonomy): domain Eukaryota; kingdom Metazoa; phylum Chordata; class Actinopteri; order Characiformes; family Crenuchidae; genus Crenuchus; species Crenuchus spilurus. Next base: position 32,668 of record BRDA01001553.1, on the reverse strand, counting down.
GAGAGGTCTGTAATTTTCATCATAGCTACACTTCAACTATGAGAGACAAATGAGAAAAAAAATCCAGGAAATCATATTGTAGGGTTTTTAAAGAATTTATTTGTAAATTATGGTGGAAAATAAGTATTTGGTCAAAAACAAAAGTTCATCTCAATACTTTGTAACATGGCAATGACAGAGGTTAAACGTTTCCTGTAAGTCTTCACCAGGTTTGCACACACTGTAGCTGGTATTTTGGCTCATTCCTCCATGCAAATCTCCTCTACAGCAGTGATGTTTTGGGGCTGTTACTGAGCAACACAAACTTTCAGTTCCCTCCACAAATTGTCTAGGCCACTCCAGGACCTTTACGGAGCCACTCCTTCACTGCCCGAGCAGTGTATTTGGGATAATTTTCATGCTGGAAGACCCAGCCACGTTTCATGTTCAATGCTCTTACAGATGGAAGGAGGTTTTGGCTTACAATCTCACGATACATGGCCTCATTCATTCTTCCCTTAACACGGATCAGTCGTGCTGTCCTCTTTGCAGAAAAACAGCCCCAAAGCATGATGTCTCCACCCCCATGCTTAACAGTGGGTGTGGTGTTCTTGGGATGCAACTCAGTATTCTTTTTCCTCCAAACATGGCGAGTGGACTTGAGTACCAAAAAACTTATTTTGGTCTCATCTGACCACATGACCTTCTCCAATAACTCCTCTGGTCATTGGCAAACTTGAAATGGGCCTGGACATGTGCTGGCATGAGCAGGGGGACCTTGAATGCCCTGCATGATTTTGAACCATGATGGCATAGTGAGTTACTAATGGTTCTCTTTGAGACTGTGGTCCCAGCTCTCTTCAGGTCATTTATCAAGTCATCCTGTATAGTTCGGGGCTGACTTCTGACCTTTTTCAGAATCATCCTTACCCCATGAAGTGAGATCTTTTCTCAAGATGTTTCTTCCCGTTTCTAATAATTCTTCTCACCAAGCTGTTTGCCTATTGTCCTGTAGCCCATCCCAGCCTTGTGCAGATCTAAAATTTTGTCCCTGTTATCCTTAGAAAGCTTTTTAGAGTGTGATTGATTGAGAGTGTGGACAGTTGACTTTTAAAAACATAACAAGTTCAAACAGGTGCAATTAATACAAGTAATTAGTGCAGAATAGGAGGGCTTAAAAGCCAGAATTCTCACTGGTTGTTTATTGTGGAGGGAGCTGAAAGTTTGTGTTGCCCAGCAACAGCCCCAAAACATCACTGCTGTAGAGGAGATTTGCATGGAGGAATGAGCCAAAATACCAGCTACAGTGTGTGCAAACCTGGTGAAGACTTACAGGAAACGTTTAACATCTGTCATTGCCATGTTACAAAGTACTGAGTTGAACTTTTGTTATTGACCAAATACTTATTTTCCACCATAATGTACAAATAAATTCTTTAAAAATCCTACAATGTGATGTCCTGGATTTTTTTCTCATTTGTCTCTCATAGTTGAAGTGTAGCTATGATGAAAATTACTGACCTCTCTCGTCTTTCTAAGTAGGAGAACTTACATAATCAGTGGCTGACCAAATACTTTTTTTCCCCACTGTATATGTCTAAAGTCCTGTCTCACACTGATTAGTGTGTGAGTTCATCAGGAGAAAACTGAACAACGATGAACATGACGGAGCTGCAAGGAGAAAGTTACTGCTGTCCAGTAAGAACATTACTGCCTGTCTGCAGTTTACTAAGATTACGATTAAGATCTCATTGACAAGCCAGAAGACTGTTTCATGCGCAGATGCGTTGAGAATAGAACTGCAATGAGAAGTGCTAAGTGTGGATAATGGAAGACTTAGCTGATCTGTGAAACATGGTGGTGGTAGTATCATGATTTGTGTCGGTTTTGCTGCAGACAGTCGACATTACCGAAAGTGTAGCTGCTGTTGTTTCCTTAATAAATAAATGACTAATGATGATATTTTTTGTGTAATTGGGTTTTTAGGACATTAGATTTAAGCTTTCAAGCAGGATGTAAGACAATATACTTAAGCTTGGTACCATTCTGAGTGTTTTTGTGTCCACAGCTTACAGCTGTCCTGAGAACAGTCATTACGAGCTCTGTGGAAGTGCTTGTCCTGCTACGTGTATGGACCTGAGCCCAGTCGCTAATTGCTCGCTGCCATGTGTGGAAACCTGCACCTGTAACCCTGGTTTTGTCCTGAGCGGGGCCATGTGTGTACCTTCAAACAGCTGTGGCTGCTCGCAGAATGGACTCTACGTTCCTGTCGGAGAGTCTTTCTGGGCAGACGATCACTGCAGCACAAAATGCCTCTGTCCAGCAAGAGGCGGGCAGTTAGTGTGTGAAAGTGCCAGCTGTAAAGCTGGCGAGAAGTGTCAGGTGTTGAATGGCATCCTCGACTGCTACCCCATCACTTACAAAACCTGCCTGGCATACGGCGACCCCCATTATATCACTTTCGACTGGAGGGGGTTTGACTTTCAGGTATTCACTTCCGTACATTACAGTTTGACAATTCAGTTTTCATGGCATAACAAAAGAAGCAATTAGATGGCATAATGAACAGAATGCACGTCATATTTTCTTTTTTTCCCAAACAAGATAACAGCTAAATAAACCTCAGCGATGTGTTTACAGAAAAGTGTTCTCACTACTGAGAATCTAACAAACAAGCTCATAATTCCTTCTAATTATATCATCCTGTCGGTCTTGCCAGGGCGCTGGTATGTATCAGCTGGTTGGTGTGTGCTCCAGTGACCCAGGACTGGTTCCATTTCAAGTTCTGGTGCAGAATGACTTCCGTGGCAACTGGAGAGTTTCCTTCACCAAAATGCTCCAGATCAAAGTTAATAACCTCACCATTGAGATCAGTACAGAAAATAAAGGCTTAATCGTGGTAAGTAGTGCTCCATCTGCAGCCTTTATCTCACCTGGAAAGCTCATTTACATTAGATATTAGATCTCAATAAACCGGTCCCAGCACCAGAACATCTCTGAATCAACTCAGAACTCATCCAGATGTTAGTGAAGGTGTCCCAGACTAGTGGATGTAAAAGCTCCTCTACAGGCAGACACTTCAGACAGCAGCAGGACTGGTAGAAGACTTACCTCAGATTCCTCATCACTGAAACTGACTCAGCACTGCTACTTCCAAGATGGCCGGCACAGCTACACAAGTTTTTTTTTACTGTTTAAAGTTCATAATAACTCTTGACACCTTCACTTACATCTGAATGAGCTTTGAGCAGGAACGACTGAACTGTTTAGGTGACTGCTGAGTTGTAATGTCTGTTATGTTAACCTTGTAGCTCCAATTCTAAACTAAAAATGCAAAAATTTGGAGTCCAAACATGTCAACTATTGAGCATGAGGTCCCAGCCCCAGACAAAATTAAACATTTTACTATATTGGTAGAAATGTTATGTTTGGCTATAACAATAATATTACCAATAAAGCTACAATGATCACATCACATGACCAGTTCAATCAATCACCTTTATATAAACTCAGGTATATTGAGGGTGTGCTTCATTTACAGTGTAGCCAAGGTCATACATCAAAAAATAAAGATAAGATGAATCTAAATCATTATAGAAAAGATAAAAGACAAACTAAAGATGATGGTTACACAGTACCTTCTTTACACAATATATTATATATAAATATTAACACAGAAATATGGCCATTTAAACTTGATATAAAGTTCACAGTAGACAACGCTGCCCCTAGTGGACAAAAACAGAAGCTCACAGCTGCTTTTTATTGTAAGTAGTTGTATGTCAGCTTCATCTGATCTACACATTCATAACCTGTTTTTTAAAATGCTTCATTCAGAAGATTTGTGTTTTTATAGTAAAAAGCATCATTTTAACATCTGATTGTATGTTTTTATGTGTTTCATGGGAAACATTTTAAATATTTGGTTAAAACACTCCCAATAATTAACAGCTGCTTCTGTATGTTTCTGTCCTAGCTCAATGGGATGTTGGTGAACCTGCCTCAAAGTCTGCTGAATGGTTATATTTTGGCTTTTATGAGCGGCTTCTCAGCTGTCATTCAGATGTCTTTTGGCCTGACGGTCACTTTCGACTGGAACAGCTTTGCTTCTGTCACTGTCCCGAGTACCTACATGGGTGCAGTCTGTGGCCTCTGCGGTAATTATAATGGCAAACCACAAGACGACCTGACCCTTAGGGGGACAAACTACTCCTCCTCCAGTCCACAGAAGTTTGGGATGAGTTGGCGTGTCCTGGGCATGCCCGGATCTGTCAATGGCAGCAATGCCAACATATCTAGCTTTGTCAATGGCAGCAATGCCAACATTTCTAGCTTTGTCAATGGCAGCAATGCCAATGTCACTGCCTGTGATGTTACCCAGAGAACAAGTTATGAATCAGCCAACTACTGCGGGATCATACAAGACACAAACGGACCCTTCATGGAGTGCCAGGCCCTGCTGAACTCATCTGACTTCTTTCAGGACTGTGTTTCTGATGTTTGTGCATTCAAAGGCAGGAGAGATATCCTCTGCCAGGCCATCGCTGCGTACATGTCCGCGTGTCAGGGCATAGGAGCAAACGTGTATTCCTGGAGAACTGCACAGTTCTGTGGTAAGTAAAAGATATAATTTAACACTTTTCAAATGATCAGAAAATGTGGTCTAATATAACAACATGTTTACAGTTTACTGCTCAACATGTACGAGCTTTAAGTCCCAGAAATCATTTATTTCAGGCTGAGCAGCACTAAAGGAACATCATGTAGGTCCACTAGAGGGCGCCCTTCAGCAGAGAGCTCAGTTCTGTTTGTTTGGGACTCGAACATCAGTAAAAATAAACACTTATAGTAGCTGAAGATGTGACTCATGTTTATTAGAAACAGAATCTTTAACCCACTGGAGTCGACACTCCCGCCGGCGGCATATTAACAAAATTTAGTTTTTGAAATTTAGCAAAAACACTTACATAAGAGACATCAGATCATCAGAATCATCACCAGATGTTCTCCTAGAAACAAAACGAAACATACCCTGGAATACTTAAAGGGTCTACTTTTCATATATATATAAAGCTTGAATCTAAATACATTTTTAGATATTGGCAGAGGCCTAAGATTCTGACACTATGACCAGAGGATCATGAGTTTGTATCCCGGTCATGCTGTTTGTTATCAACAGCCGGAGCCCAAGAGAGCAAAAATTGGCAGTGCTCTCTCTGGGTGGGTAGATGGAGCTCTCTCACCTCATCACTCTCACACTGCAATGTCTGCTGGCTCAGCTGTCTACTGATTAGTCCATTCAGAGCTGGGAATCCTGCGCTTTCCTCCGAGCGCGTTGGCTCCCCAGTGACGGTGTATCAGCGGTAGTTAGAAAAGAGGCGGAGCCTGCATCACACGCAGTGTGCTTGTCTTTAACCTCCTAGAGCCAGGGACAGTGCAGAGTGATGGGGAAAGTCCTAATGAGATGGGATGGGCTAATTGGCTGCAAATACTGCTACATTGGTAAGAGGATAAAAATTGGCAAAAATATATAAATAAAAAAAATAGCAGAGACACGTTTTTCAGAGACAGCTGTGAGGTTAAAGCTCTTTAGGGAGGCAGATCTACAGGACCAGGATTGGGCACCCTGTGTAGGCCCATCTTGGTACTCTCTGAAATCTCTGTCTACATGGGTTCATATGTAGAGCTACTTGGCTGCTCATGTTTGGCCTCCTGGGCTGATAAAAACTTAGTTTGCCCATGTAGGCCCCACATGGGCTGAGCCCAGTTTAAGTGCAAACATTTTGACCCAAAATGCATAAACTGCCATCCTGGCTAGCACGATATGCAACATGAATGTTTTGTATTATATTTTTATTTCACTCTGCCTTTGTCAGGAGTCCAGTGTCCACTCAACAGTCATTATGAGACTTGTGGACCAGGCTGTCCAGCGACCTGTTACAGCCTCAGTAATCCGCTCAGCTGCCAGCAGCCGTGCAGGGAAGGTTGTTTGTGTGACCAGGGCTTCATCCTGAGTGGAGACGACTGCGTCCCTTTCGCCCAGTGCGGCTGTCTGTACAATAACCAGTACTACCAACAAGGTCAGGTGTTTTACCCTGACAGTCTGTGCCAGACGGAGTGCCAGTGCATGGTGAACGGGCAGGTAAGAACACATGTACTGATTAGTATTCATGCATTGGCATGCAAGTAACTGCTAAATAAATATAGATTTATCTGTGTTTGTTCTGGGTTTTCACAAGTCGTCTCCACTCCATTTTCATCAATACAGGATTCTGTCATTTCTGAATGATCGACGTCCTACTGTGTTTAGATTAAACATACACAGAATGTATCTCAGTGTTTATAACCATAAAGAAGCAGAACCTGCTGGACGGTTCTCTTCACCATGTATGAATATGAACTACAGCAGCACCATGTGATGAACCAAATACATCACTGTGCAGGGAAGTGCTCAGAGGCGAGTTTAGGATCGTTAGTACAGGTATATGATGACAAAATTCTGGATGGAAGATCTTCCTCTTCATACTGTACCTGATGGAAAATTATGTGGAAAAAGAAACAATATCCTGTAGACTTATAAAGGGGGCGGAGCTACAGATACAAGTCATCTTGTATCACTGAGTTCGTTAAAGATCTGATTTTAAATCAATTAAATAAACTATTAAGATTATTAGTATTCAGGTTGGCAGTGTATCAGCTGAAACAGATAATGTGAAGAATTCATAAATAATACCGGTAATCATGCAGACATTCAGGTTTTAATGTACACATCTCGTTAGGAACTCACTCCTGTAGTGATTTAACTGCCGTCCGGATGCTGGAGTTTCATCCCTGAGGAGACAAACGTCCCCCTGATACACTAATCCAGTCACAACAGGACTTTAATTGTGTAACAGCAGTTTCCTTTACACTCTGTACTGTAATTACAGGTTTCCTCAGGAACCTCTGCTGGTTAATGGTCAGCTGTAATTGGAATCAAATTTGTACATGTATGAGCCCTGTATTCAGACACAGACCTCCAGGGAATCTGTGAGCACATCTGTGTTTCCTCAAAGTATATTTAATACCTATTATCCAGCTGGTTTCCGTACTCTGAATACTCCCATTCAGCCCTGCAACAATCACTCGACTTGTGTTTCTGACTTAAACATCGTATTCCTCAGTGGTCCAACTCTAAAAACAAGTCAGTCCCCTCTATAGTCTCTCATAGACAGTCCTGTGTCCTAGTCACACTCCAGTCTACCGAAAACTCGAATAAAACCCAAAAATGAGACGTTTTTAATTAGAGCTAGAAGTGCATGGTGAGGTTCCTGCAGGCACTTTACAAACTGTCTGAAGAACCCGTAGAAGGAACCTTTTTGTTTTTAAAGTACACAAAACCACTTCATCATTCTTTTGGACCCTAAAATGAGGTTGTTGTATGAGCATCTTAAACAGATTATATTCATCAAACCCATTTCAGAGCAGTAAATCACACACAAACTCAGCTTTTACACACCTATTACTCAGGCTGCTGAAAGATGACTGAGGCATTATTAACTTTATTAAAGATTTTATTAACTTAATTTTAATGTATATGGGACCAGGACACTAAAAGTCCATGGAGGTTCAGGGGTAAGTTCTTCTACAGGACCTCCTCTGTGATTTTGTTCCCGTCCAGATCGGCCTTGTCAGTGTTTTTCTCCCTCCAACAAACAGTATTTGAGCTAATTTAGCACTTTTTAGTCATTGTAGTCCTGTTTGAATAAAAATCTGCATAATTTTAATAAAAAAGAGGCTAGCACTTTGCCCTGATCGTGATTTGGTTTGAAAAATGAGTCTGGAACACATTGGACTGGTTTTTGTATTGGAAGCCTTTTCTTCAAGAAACCTCATGTAAAGAAGATGTAAAGCAGTGATGGCAGCGTCTCAAATCAAGCCCTGCGTCCACTACCGCAGTAACTCTGTCTGTTTTTGTTCTGCAGGTGTCCTGCAGGAACTTCTCATGTGGTCTCTATGAGTCATGTGCGATGGTGAATGGTGTTCGTCAGTGCCAGCCTGTGGGAAAAGCGGTCTGCGAGGCCGCGGGTGACCCCCACTACTCATCTTTCGATGGGCTTCGCTTTGACTTTCAGGGAACCTGCCTCTACACCCTGTCCCAGGCTTGCAGCCTGCAGGGGACGACTCTTGTGCCATTTTCTGTGGAAGTAGAAAATGAGAGGTGGCCCAGCGGAGCTGCTCAAGTGTCCATTACCAAACAGGTTTCCCTGGCTGTGTTTGGATACACCTTTGTTCTGAAACAAAACATGGCCCAGATTTTGGTAAATAAGATCTGTCTTTTTTTTGACGTCGTTGACAGAGTTGATTGATTTTGTTTTCCTGCTGTCATTCTTTATGTATAATGTTACTCTCTTTAACATGAGCTCATAACATTAGAGGCTATTTGGTGTTACAGTATGTGTCCACCTGGCATCTTATATGACAGCCGAACTAAATTTTATGCAAATAAATGCAGCCAACTGACTGATTTGAACCAATTACTGAGCAGATTTAAACTTCATGTAAATGAGTACAGCTCGTTTAGCCAATCAGGTGAGAGACGGCTGGTTCTCAAACGACAAGACAAGCCAGATTCAGAACCAGAGAGACGAGCCAGGGTCAGAACCAGAGAGATGAGCCAGGGTCAGAACCAGAGAGATGAACCAATGTCAGAACCAGAGAGACGAGCCAGGGTCAGAACCAGAGAGACGAGCCAAGGTCAGAACCAGAGAGACGAACCAATGTCAGAACCAGAGAGACGAGCCAGATTCAGAACCAGAGAGACGAGCCAGGGTCAAAACCAGAGAGATGAGCCAGGGTCAGAACCAGAGAGATGAACCAATGTCAGAAACAGAGAGACGAGCCAGGGTCAGAACCAGAGAGACGAGCCAGGGTCAGAACCAGAGAGACGAGCCAGGGTCAGAACCAGAGAGACGAGCCAAGGTCAGAACCAGAGAGATGAGCCAGGGTCAGAACCAGAGAGATGAACCAATGTCAGAACCAGAGAGACGAGCCAGGGTCAGAACCAGAGAGACGAGCCAGGGTCAGAACCAGAGAGATGAGCCAGGGTCAGAACCAGAGAGATGAGCCAGGGTCAGAACCAGAGAGACGAGCCAAGGTCAGAACCAGAGAGATGAGCCAGGGTCAGAACCAGAGAGATGAGCCAGGGTCAGAACCAGAGAGATGAACCAATGTCAGAACCAGAGAGACGAGCCAGGGTCAGAACCAGAGAGACGAGCCAGGGTCAGAACCAGAGAGACGAGCCAAGGTCAGAACCAGAGAGCAATTAAACTAAGTAACCAAAACCAAAGAAACAGAGTCGATACACAGAATAATCTAAATAACAGTACTGATGGGTCGTATTGTGCTGAGGCTTCGGAGCAAATGTCGAGAAATCCAGGAAGGCTTTTCTGAAGCGCGTATCGAGGCCTGTGTCTTTACGAGTGAGTGATGTCACTGATGATGTCTGAAGCCTCGCTCCTTCAGCAAGTGGTTCACTTGTTGATGCAATTTAAGAAACAATCATGCCCCGAGTGGCTCAGTGGACTAAGTCTCTGCCACTATGATCCGAGTCCCGACCATGCTGCTTGCCATCGACAGGCAGGGCCTTGAGAGAGCGGAACTGGCCGTGCTCTCTCTTTGGGTGGGCAAGATGACGGACTCTACCTATCACTATAAACAATGTTGACCAACTCGGGCCTCTGCTGGGCGATCCATCAGAACTGATCTTGCAAAACTTGATGTGAAAACACAGTTTTAACATAAACATCTCATGTCCTGTTGGATTTATTTAACCATTGAAGTCATACTAAGAAGATTTTTTACATTAATAGATCACCAACATCAACACAGTAGATCAGTGAATGAAGCACAAAATCAATTTGGCACAAAATGGAAATGGATTTCACACAATTCCACATTTTGCCCAAAGTCCAAATGCCATGAAAAACCTTAAACATGACTTCCACAGCTGGGATACTTTAGCCCATCATTGCCATTGCCAAGTAATTCTGTGCTGTATTTGTTCCAGAATCGTCTACTAATAACATATTTAGCTAGCATTTAGCTATCTGTAGTTCAAGCTCAAGCAAGTAAGTAACATAAGTAGCAAAATATTAACTAAGATAATGTCTAAATGTCACACAAAGAAAGTCAACGTTCATCAGTAGGATCACTAAAAACAAAGCTAGCGAGCTAATGTTCAGTTAGCAGCAGTTCAAACATAATTTAAAGTTTTACGCAAAATAATGAGAAAGGCTTCATTAAAGAAGAGATTTCTTCATCATAATGCTAACAAAGTGAACGTCTTAGCTATGCTTACACAGTATATAAACATAAACAGTATAAGCCACCTCCTCCTCTGTTACCCAGCGGCTCCTATAGAATTTCATGCCGACTCTGCTGAGGAAAGTCGTTGGTAGAGATGTGCTCTCGTGTTTAGTTTCATTTTTGTTTTTAAGGGTGTAATTAGCCGAACTGCATCACCTACCTGGGAGCAAATAGACACTCCCAAAAAGCCTTTCATTGCTCCTGTGTAAACGCTAATCCTCCACTATTGTCATTTCATATCAAATGTCTTGTATCTGTAACAGGTGAACGGGCTGCTGACAGACCTACCGTGGAGTCTGAACGGTAGCAAAGTGCAGATATCCAAAGAGGGCTTAAACTACGTCATTGTGACAGATTTCGGCCTCCGCGTCACCTACGACCTTTCATACTACGTAACGGTCACCGTCCCCAGCACCTATCGCAACAGGACTTGTGGCCTCTGCGGAAATTATGACGGAAACCCTTCCAATGACTTCCTCCTGCCTGGCGGTAACGTCACCACAGATGTCAGCGTCTTCGGAAAAGCCTGGAGACTTCCGCTTCCTGGGGTCAACTGTGAAGACGATTGTCAAGGCAGCACGTGTCCAGTCTGCAGTCCCAGCCTGACGGCTGTCTTTGAGAAGCCGGCATACTGCGGGCTGATCTCGGACCCTGCAGGACCATTTGCTGCCTGCCACGCCGTGTTTGACCCGTCAGCTTACCTTGGAGACTGTGTGTTTGATGTGTGTGTTTCTGAGGGAAGCAGCACTGTGGCCTGTGAAAGTCTGGCCGCCTACGCTTTCAAATGCAACCTGGCTGGAGTGTCCGTCAAGAGATGGAGAAACGAATCCTTCTGTCGTAAGTTTGGCTTGTATGTTATCGCCTCAAAGCTTTTCAGTAAGTAATGATTCACCAAAACATATTTATGTACATCCATTACTCCAGGTGATGCCTCTAAGGCTCAGGTGTTTGGAACGAGGCTGGTGCATTGTGGGAAATGTAGTTCCTGTATTGTGGAAAGATTTTGACTTTTTATTTTAGAATGAAAAATGTAATTAAAATGTACAAATTGTGACATTGTGACAATGTCGTCTACGTTCTCACAGCACAACGTTGTGCTGAGGTTGTGCTTCCATTACAAAGCCTGAGAACCCTAAATGATTGGTCTTAAATTGGTCTTAACTCCTGCCGTCCACTCATTAATATTGTGTTTTTCTTCTCTTCCAGCTCTTTCCTGTCCTGCTTACAGTCATTATGAGCTGTGTGCAGATGCGTGCTCTGCTGCCTGTCCCGGCCTTACTGACGTCGTACCGTGCTCCAACATCTGCACTGAAGGCTGCACCTGCGACCTCGGGTACATGTTCAACGGCCTCGACTGCGTCCAGTATGAACAGTGTGGCTGTTATGAGGATGGACGTGTGTATAAGGTACAAATATGGAGGTCTGAGGAACAGTTCAGCACTTCTTTGCACTCAAATAGATTAAAGTTCTGTAAATATGAACTAAAGTATGTCACACATTATCACAGACTACATCAGTCTGTCTGGACTGGCTCACACAGCCAAATCCAATTTTACATTTTAACATTATGACTGTCCATCATTTGTTTTTGTTTTTTTGGGTTTTTTTTTTTTTTATTTGACTTAATTATGATATTTGCTCAGGGCTGAGAAAAGCTCATAAGTCCCTAAAACAGCTCTGCACATTCAGCTCTACCTGTTTTAAGATTGATTAACTATGTTGATATTCTACCACAGTTACTTTCAGCCCTACAATGTGATTGGCTGATACTTCGAGATGCATCTATTTGCATCACTACAGTTTTAAGACAACAGCTTAGATTAAGGCACTGACACTAATTAGATTTCCAGTCCCGGTCATGCTGCTTACCATCGACAGCCGTTGACTGTGAGAGTAAAACTGGCAGTGCTCTCTCTGGGTGGTAAGATGGCACTCTATTCCACATCACTACTACACTACAATGTCTTCTGGCTCAGGTGTCTGTTAGCTGATGTATCAGAACTGGGGATCCTGCGCTTTCCTCCGAGTGTGTTGGCTGCCCAGCAACAATGTATCAGCAGCAGTTACAAAAGAGGCGGAGCCTGACTTCACATGCATCAGAGGAGGCTGTGCTAGTCTTCACCATCCTAGAGTCAGAGACATTACAAGTGATTGGGAGAGTGGATGGGTGGGTTGATTGGCTACAGCTACATTGGGGGGAAATTTTGGTTAAAAAAAAGGACATATGATGTTTTAGAGCAAATGATTTTTAGTCAAGTGCCACCTGACGTCTGGAAGCGGTAACAGCTTAACACGTTACGACAGCTACAGGACATCCTGTTTCCTGTTTCCTGTTTTCATGCTAGTATTTTAGTGTTTACAGAGCTGCTGTTCCACATTTTTGTTACTGTTTTATTCCTGCACTGAAGACCACAGACTTTGATGGATATTCGTCCTGTTGTTGACTAGCCAGTGTTATATTGTGTTATATATAATATTTTATTGTGAATGTAAAATTAATTCCTCTTTCTGTTGTGCTGAAAACACCCCGGTGATAAAATCACAGTCACACAGCCTCGGGCGGCTTATTGCTTTAATAATAAACAGTTATTGGTAAATGATGTTCCTCCACTATTATGGCTGATACACACAGTCTGATGATGATGTTTTAGTGTCTGATGGAGGAGCTATAATAAACAAATCTTTTCTGTCCTGTTGTCTTAAAGTCTAAGAATAAACAGTGATAACAGAGCAATAATACACTGCAGGGTCGAGCTGTAACCTGAGATATCAGCACAGCTGTATTACTGTATTATTGCTGAATGATCAGTGCTGTGTATATAATATATATATTTATAATTATTATACAGTATTATATTACATATCATAATATATTATGTAACTGATGGTCATCCAGTGTTGCTGGTACACATGAAAAAAGTCTTCAATTCCTAAATGCCAACTGATCTTCTGTATTTACATGAATCTCTTACCTGATGTAATTTACCTGAAGTCACTTACCTGAGTTTATTTACCTGAATACATTTCACCAAATTCATTCAAATGATCTCATCTTCCTGACTTCGTTACCTGACAGGAACTTCCTTATTGTATCTACCTGACAGGAATGACCTTACCATATTTACCTGAATACATTTAGCTGACTTCATTACCTTATGATGAGTGTATGAATGTGTCTTTTCTCAGCCAGGTGAGGTTGTGTACCAGGCTCAGTGTCAGCAGAAATGTACGTGTGATCCAGTGATGGGTTTGATGTGTGACACATACACCTGTCCTACCAACACAACCTGTATGATCAGGAATGGAGTCATGGATTGCTTTCATGCAGGTGAGACATTTTTCCTGTTGGCTTCTAGTGCTGTCTCAGTGCTGTCTCAGGTGTGTCTCAGTGCTGTCTCAGGTGTGTCTCAGTGCTGTCTCAGGTGTGTCTCAGTACTGTCTTAGCTCTGTCTCAGTACTGTTTCAGCTCTTTCTCAGCTCTTTCTCAGCTCTGTCTCAGCTCTGTCTCAGTTCTGTCTCAGCTCTTTCTCGGTGCTGTCTCAGCGCTGTCTCAGTACTGTCTCAGCTCTTTCTCAGTGCTGTCTCAGCTCTGTCTCAGAACTGTCTCAGGTCTTTCTCAGTGCTGTCTCAGGTGTGTCTCAGTACTGTCTCAGCTCTTTCTCAGCTTTGTCTCAGTACTGTCTCAGCTCTTTCTCAGTACTGTCTCAGCTCTTTCTCAGTACTGTCTCAGTGCACTAACAGTGCTGTCTCAGCTCTGTCTCAGTAATGCCTTGTGGTTTAGGGTCGGTTTGAGTATTGCCTCGAGTAATGCCTCATGGTTACTATTAAGTTTTAGGTTGAGATTAAGTTTATGGTTAGATTCAAGATTAGTCATAGGTTTAGTTTATTGATTGAGGATAGTGTTAGGATTAGTACCAGGTGAGATGTAGTTTTGGGTTGAGGTTTAGGTTAGGGATAGGGTTAGATTTTGGGTTGGGGTTGGGGTTAGTCTTAGAACTAGGGCCAGGGTGAAACGTAGGTTTATGTTTTGGATTAGGGTTATGGATAGGTTTATGATTAAGACTTGGGCCAGGGCGAAGATTAGGATTAAGTTTTGTGTGTAGGTTAATGTTAGGATTAGGCTTGGAACTTGGAATAAGCTTGATTTAAAGTTTTTAGTTTAGATTTTGTGTTGAGTTCAAGATTAAACTTTAAGATTAGGGTTCTGATCAGGTTTTGAATTGGGGTTTGAACTAGGGCATGGGTGACACTTAGGTTTATGCTTAGGGTTGAAGTTAATGCTAGGACTAAGATTTAGGTTGAGGTTTAGAATTTAGAATTAGGTCCAGGTTTAGTTTAAGCTTAGTTGTGAAAATGAAGGTGAATTTAATAATAATTAGTTATTAATGAGATGAATTCACACATAAACAGCACATGTACTTATTATAAGTAATATATAAACGGTTATATTTAACTATACTGAGGTTCACAGCTGTTTGACTGATATATTGATGACGTTACTGATGGTCTGTTGGGTTTTTTGACTGATTTGTAGTTAATCAGATGTAAACAGTAGTGATTGCACATGTGTACACAGAGATCTTTCTCAGTAGTCTCAGATAATCACTGTAACAGTCCTGTCTCACTGTTTTTATTCAGGCATCTTCTGTAAGCTTACACAAGTGTTATGTAATGTTTATACATCACTGTTGTTGGGTTTTGTCTCCAGACCCATGTCAGGATGTTCACTGCCGAGAGAAGGAGAGCTGCAGTGTCCTCGGGGGCCAGGCTGTGTGTGTTCCTCTCTACAGCGCCACCTGCTGGGCCTGGGGTGACCCACATTATCACACCTTTGATGGCTTTAGCTATGACTTCCAGGGCACCTGCGGGTACACCCTGTCTACAACCTGCGGAAATCTGGATGGCCTCGAGCCCTTCTCTGTCACAGAGAGTAACAAAAACCCCGACATCACCTCCGTGTCTGTAGTCCAAGAAGTAGAAGTGGAGGTTTACAACATCAGCATCACCATACAGAAGTACCAGTGGGGACAGGTCATGGTAAGAGTTCACTACTGTATTCACTGAGCATCCATCCTGAGTCTTACTCTGTCAGTCAGCCTTTACTTACACTCACAGACCCTCGTTTACAGTACAGCCCAACATATACAACTTACAGGCATTATAAAAGTAAATGAAATAAAATGAAATATATAAAATTTAATCAGATCAAACCAAAAACTACACAAAAAAGATAAACAAGATAAATGGGGAATAAAATTAAAATGAGAATTAAGATTGACAACTCATAAAGTTGTTTAATAAAGTTGTTTATAAAGTAGTTTACTAAATGTCAACATAAAAGAGATAAGAATAATAAAAGAATAAAAAGTCAAACTAAAGTTTAAACAGTCAAGTAATAATATTTAATAATATTAAAAACAAGTAAAAAATAATAAAAGTACAAATTAATAAATTAGAGTAATAGAACTGAGAAAGTAATTGAAAAACTACAGTAAAAAATTAAATATTAATAAAAGAAAATATTGTTAAATTAAAATAGATAAAAAATTATTTAAAACAGTAATAGAGCTAAAATAAAACATAACATCAGTTAAAAAGGTGAGAGAAGCTCTTGTGAAATAAAATATATTCAAAAGTAATTAAAAACAATAATGAAGCTCAAATAAAACAAAATAAACTGAGCATAATAAAATGAAATAAAATTAGTTTTAATGATGTTTTAGAGACTCCCATAGTAAAGTCTCATTGAGTGATGTTTATAATACAGAATATATAAGACATATAAACTACAGTAAAGAAAACACTTATATACTCGTTAACATCTTTATTACATGTTTTTGTTTTTTTGTCATTTTTAAATAAAATTTTTATAAAGTTTTCATTAAAATCCCATTTCCAGAAAAGTACAAAGGTACACTTGGATTAGTGTTAGGGTTAGGATTAAAGCCAAGTTAGGGGTTTGGATTACAGTTAGTATTGGGATTAGGTCCATGTATATATATATATATATATATATATATATATATATATATATATATATATATATATATATATATATATATACCATCAATGTTTGTCTTTTTTCTGACTTTTATTAAAAATGATATGTAAATCCCTCAAATATGAAATAAGCTGAACTTCCTGTGTAATTCCGTAATTATTGTACATAATAAAAGTCGTAAAAACAGAACATTTGATCCCAATATCCTGTGCTCAGTGCTTTAAGGGAATGATTTTTAAAAGCTGTGATCAGCCCTCAGCACACAAAAGCTGCTGGATCTTCATTATTCTCAGATACCTGATAAGGCCACTGAATATGTGTGATGTAGGACACTGAGACAGTTCGCTTTGATAGTTCTTCTGTTTGGGCCGGGCCTGACAGGACAGCCATCCCCCTCAGGAGCACAGAACAAGCCTATGTAAACAAAACACCTTTTCACACAGCCTGCAGTCACATCACTATGGGCAGATTGATTACCGGGCAGGATGGTACTGGGCTGCTTATGTAACCGTGCCCGTCTCTTCAGTAGGCATCATTACTGTAATCCACATTCTCTTCTTCTTCCTCCTCCTTTTTCTTTTAATCTGTGTTTTCTTACTAATTCACTCAGGTATGTAAGCTGACGTTGTGTCATGTAGAGTATGGTGTGAGTAAGTTTGTGCCCGAACTGGTATCATTTAGACAGTTAGCTGCCATGTGGGATGCCATAGTTATCACCTAGCAACAACCCAGCAACCACTTGAGAGACCATAGCAACCACCTAACAATACCTTATTAACTACCTGGTACCATTTAGCAACTATGTGGAAGACTAGAGGTACAATAAACAGTCAGACTAAACATGTTTAAGGTGGTACTAAAAGACAAATGCTAAAAGTCTCTGATCTGCTGAAGCCGTCGTGCTGGTTTATGTCTGCAGGTTGATGGAGAGAGGTTTTATTTGCCACTGGTACTTCTTGGTGGACAGCTGACGGTCAGTCAGGTCGGCTCTGCCGCTGTTGTGGAGACGGACTTTGGGCTGCAGATGAGCTACGACTGGGACTCTGTGATTTACCTCCAGCTGCCCAGCAGTTACTACAACAGTGTCTGTGGCCTGTGTGGCAACTTTAATGAAAGTCAAAGCGATGAGTTGTTCAGCCCAACTGGCATCCAGCAGGCCACGGTGTTCCAGTGGGCCAGCAGCTGGAAGATCAACACAACGGGAAACTGTACCGATGGCTGTGACGGAGATTGTCCGGTGTGTTCGGCTGAACAGCAGAAGCTGTACAACACAAACGTTTACTGTGGTGCCCTGACATCCTCAGACCTTTTTACAGCCTGTGGTGCTAAAGTGGATCCTGTGGTTTTCCAGCAGAGCTGTGTGTATGATTTATGTGTTAATAATGGAAACAGGAGGCTGCTGTGTGATGCTTTAGAGGTTTACAGTAACAGGTGTCGTCTGGAAGGCTTCATCATTGACTGGAGAGAGAAACTCAACTGCTGTAAGTACAAGTTTAGTGCTTTTCTTTCAAACTTCCCATTGAAAGGGAAATGTGTTCTATCATTCTGATGAAAAATCACAACTAACAACACTAGCAACCATCTAGCAACACCTTAGCAACCAGTTGTAAATACTAGCCACCATCTGGTAAAACCTTTGCAATCACTTGGAAACACTAACAACCATCTTGCAACACCTTAACAATCACTCGGAAACACTAGCAACCATCTTGCAACACCTTAGCAATCACTCTGAAACACTTGCAACTATCTTGCAACACCTTAGCAATCACTCGGAAACACTTGCAACCATCTTGCAACACCTAAGCAATCACTCAGAAACACTTGCAACCATCTTGCAACACCTTAGCAATCACTCGGAAACACTTGCAACCATCTTGCAACACCTTAGCAATCACTCGGAAACACTAGCAACCATCTTGCAACACCTTAGCAATCACTCTGAAACACTTGCAACCATCTTGCAACACCTTAACAATCACTCGGAAACACTAGCAACCATCTTGCAACACCTTAGCAATCACTCTGAAACACTTGCAACCATCTTGCAACACCTTAGCAATCACTCGGAAACACTTGCAACCATCTTGCAACACCTTAGCAATCACTCAGAAACACTTGCAACCATCTTGCAACACCTTAGCAATCACTCAGAAACACTTGCAACCATCTTGCAACACCTAAGCAATCACTCAGAAACACTTGCAACCATCTTGCAACACCTTAGCAATCACTCGGAAACACTTGCAACCATCTTGCAACACCTTAGCAATCACTTGGAAACACTTGCCACCATCTTGCAACACCTTAGCAATCACTCGGAAACACTAGCAACCATCTAGCAACACCTTAGCAATCACTCAGAAACACTTGCAACCATCTTGCAACACCTTAGCAATCACTCAGAAACACTTGCAACCATCTTGCAACACCTTAGCAATCACTCGGAAACACTTGCCACCATCTTGCAACACCTTAGCTATCACTCTGAAACACTAGCAACCATCTAGCAACACCTTAGCAATCACTCAGAAACACTTGCAACCATCTTGCAACACCTTAGCAATCACTCGGAAACACTTGCAACCATCTTGCAACACCTTAGCAATCACTCGGAAACACTAGCAGCCATCTAGCAACACCTTAGCAATCACTCGTAAACACTAGGAACCATCTAGGAACACCTTAGCCACCAGTTGAAAACATTAGCAACACATTAGCAACCACCTGGCAATGCCAGGCAGTCAACTGCATTTGCTTCAGAAAATGCACCACCTTTCCTACATTATAGACATCATCAAGGTCCTCCCTGGGCTTATACACTGACCCTCAAAAGTTTGGGGAAGCCTAGTTTGTTGATTTCTTTTTCATTTTTGTATTTAAACAAGCCTTCTTAGTCACATTACATTAAACTAAGATTTGAAAGCTTGAGCAAGTGTATCTGATTGATTAGTTTGAGTAAGTAAGGTTATCAGTGTAGTTACTGTATTTCATTCATCACTTTCTTTCCAACAGCCATGGCATGCCAGCCAAACAGTCACTATGAGGCCTGTGCATCCCCATGTAATTCATCCTGCCCGTCTCCATATCTCCAACCCAATTGCACTGGCACGTGTGTGGAAGCCTGTGTCTGCGACTCGGGATTTCTCCTCAGCGGCAGCTCCTGCGTACCCACCAACCAATGTGGATGCTTCTACGAGGGCCGGTACTACCGGCAGGGCCAGAGCTTCTGGATGGATGCAAATTGTCAACGGCAGTGTGTGTGCGATGCCACACTGGGTGTGGTGGTATGTCATGAAGATTCGTGCTCCAGCCAGGAGAAGTGCACCCTCATCGACGGCATCAGAATGTGCATGGCCATCAGCAATGCTACCTGCGAGGTGTCGGGTGACCCTCATTACCGCACATTTGATGGGCAGCCGTATGACTTCCTTGGTTCCTGCACATACCAGCTGGCGGCACTGTGCTCTAACAGAACAGATCTTCAACCATTTAATGTCACAGTACAGAATGAGCATCGTGGCAACTCAGCAGTGAGCTTCACCAGGACAGTGACGGTGTACGTGTTTGGTGTCACCATCAGCATGAGTCGAGAATATCCTTATAAGATACTGGTGAGTCAATGACAAGTTGAATCATTTCACTGCATCACCTTCTAAACTATATACAAACTGTAGACTACACAGTATAATACAGAGTCCTGGATCCTTCATGAGAGCAGAGACCCCTCACGTGACAAAGACACACCTCAGCCCAGTTCACCCTGGTATTTGTTACCAACATTCATTTGTGCATTTATGAATGACTACAAAACTCACATCACAGACCATGAAATTAACATTTTCCATAGAAACTGACTATTTTCTGTCCCTTCTCAGAAAAGCCACGTTCACATAGCCACATGAGGTGAAATATTTGATGGGGGAGGGCTTCATCCTGATGAACATTTGACTCTAAAGTTCAACTAGTGCTATCGCTACTGAGCTGAAACATGATGCTACATCAGAGCTACGAGACTTCCTGAGAGATCTTCACCCACACATATGGACTCTTTACTGGAGAAGTGGAGTGACCCTGGAGGAGGGTGTCAGACTCCAGTCCTGGAGTTTCTGTGTCCAGCACAGTTTAATTTCTCTGCTCTGACACAGTTAAACCTGCTGAGCTGAATCAGGTGTGTTTGATCAGGAAGATCATCAAATGATGCAGGAATCCAGCCTCCAGGACTGGAGTTTTACACCCCAGCACTAGACCATGACCTGATGAGATTTCCCCTGCTGGCTGGGAAACTGTCTGTGCATTGTAAAGTGTTGGGAAAAGGTGCTACATAAACAAAACTGTGGTGAAGATACTGATGGAAAGGCTCAAAACTGCACTTATAATGCACATCTTTACTACACAAGACTATGAAAACACACACTTCTATTCTATGTGGTTTTTTCAACAACTGTTGAGAAATTTGTCACTTTTCTTGGAAACTGTGTAATATTTGAAGTCTAGACTAATGAAATGAAGCAAACTGTATTGTAATTTTATAGGAGACCCCCCCACACACACAAACACCCTGGTTGAAAGTGAGCTTAACCTCTTAGGACCTGGCATGGACATCACATTTTGGGTGTTTAGACCACAAAACTTAATTTTGCCTGGTGTCCTCTTATGAGGCCATTATACTGCCACCTCAGAAATCATCATGTAAAAAGATCATTCTTTGTTTTTACACTAATCAGATGCCAATCAGCCCAAATATCAAAGAGAAATAAAGAATGCATGCCATGCCATGTTCAGGTCTTAGGATGTTAAATTGACTATAAATGGTAATAACACGTTATGACTTTTCTGTTTTTAGCTAGATGGTCTGCTGATGGATCTGCCTCTGGAGATGCAGGACATGCTGCTGGTGTACCGCAGTAATGAGGCTGCAGTCCTGGTGACGACCTTTGGCCTGCAGGTGACTTTTGACTGGATTAGCAGACTCACAGTCACTCTGCCCGTCACGTACAGTGGAGATGTCTGCGGTTTGGCTGGAAACTATAATAGCAACGTTCAGGATGAGTTTGCCGTGCCAAACAGTACAATGGCATCTGATGCTGTGGCGATGAGCCCGAACTGGCAGGTTGGCAACACAACTGAATGCAGTTCATCTACGTTTGAAAATACACTAAATCCAAACTGCACAAGTGCACAGAAAGATTATGCCCAAACCACCTGCAGCATCATCACTGACCAGAGAGGTCCATTTAAAGCATGCCATGCCATGGTTGACCCAACCCCCTATGCGGATAACTGTGTGTTTGATACCTGCCAGTACCAGGGACTCCAGACTGTGCTGTGTGGTGCTGTATCTGCTTATGTCTCCGCCTGTCAGACTGCAGGTGTGGCTGTACAATCCTGGAGAAACGACACTTTCTGTGGTGAGTCAATGTGTCTTTTCAGCTCAGTTCAGTCTAATAGAGGGTTCCTATCTGACACCACACCACATCCACTAAGTGGCAACATTGAGCTATCTTTGTAGAGACTGATAAGAAGCAGAAAGAATGCATCCCTGCAGATATCCAAGCTTTCAGCAGAAGCTCATTCATTCTTTTCATTCACATACACAGTGTCAAGTGTTGCCCACCAACACCAAGGCCTAGATACTCATATTACTAGCACACTGTCCACAAACAGCCAGGATATTCACTGCTGTCCTCATTTCATCAAGTTCAGCCTTAAAGTAACAACAAGTGAAAAGTCTCTGGTACAGATAGATCGCCAAAAAAGAGAATATGCTGAAAACATTATTTTATATTCATTACACATGAAGTGACATATTACAAGTTTTAATGTTGAGCTCCCCTGTGATTTTATTCCTGCCTGGATCCACTACGTGGGCTTTCCCTTCATCCTCTGAGAAAATTACCTTCTGTTTTTAACCCAGAGCTCATCTGATCTATTAGCTGTGTTTATGCTTTTAATACACAGATCCACCAAAAAACTTCACAAACCAACAAATCTTAGCTTTTAAGAGCCTTTTAATAATCTATTTGTTCTGGAAATAAAATTTTACACTCCATCCTCTAAACGAGAGCTTTATATGGAGGAAAAAGACACTAAAGTCTATAATAAATTTGAGATACTGTCCATTTATATAAACAAATGAAGCTGAACACTAGAGGGCGCTGTGGGAATGGGAGCTAAACAACTAAAAGAATTAATTACATTTTTATTCATTTTTTATGCACAACATTTGATACACTTTAGAAAGTTTTAAAATAAATAACAAAATGTTTTAGCTACTAAGTGCTGATTGGTTAACAAGCGGCTGCTCTCATTGGCTGATCAGAGTCAAAGCCGCCATTTTTAAAGGCTTAAACTGGTGTTTGTGTATAAACATGAAAGTGTGCTGAACTGTTTAATGGCGTGAAAAACTGTGTATTGCTGTTTTAGAAGAGTAACCGGTTAGAAATGACAGTTTTACACTAAAGCTCCACGTGAGCCCAGTCATTCTGGCGCCTCTAGTGACTCCTTAATACAGAGACTCTCAGTAACTTACCCCTGTAGTTATTTATAAGATGTCTGGATGCAGGAGTTTAACTGAGTGTAAAATAAGAAAAAACGAATCCAGTCCCAACCGAGCTCAAGACTGTAATGTTTACAGGCGTTTTTTTAGACCCACTGATTTTGGAGTAACTGTTGACAATTATTGAGTAATATCATCCTCATCATTTACACTGTTACAACCTGTCCTGCAGCTCCGCAGTGCCCAGCCAACAGTCAGTACAGTGTCTGTGCTCCAGGCTGTACAGAGAGCTGTGCCAGTCTCACGTTTGCCTGCAGCAGGCCCTGCACAGAGGGCTGCAAGTGTAACCCCGGCTTTGTGTTGAGTGGACCGGCCTGCATCCCCTGGGGTCAGTGCGGCTGCTTTTACGGTGGCCGCTATTACAGCATGGAGCAAGTGTTCTACACAGACACTCAGTGCCAGCAGAAGTGTCAGTGTGGGGACAATGGAGCTGTGACTTGCCAGAAGTCCAGCTGTGGTCAGGGGGAGGCCTGTGGAGTGGTGGACGGGGTGCTGGGGTGCCACTGGACTGGATACGGTACCTGTGTAGCCACCGGAGACCCTCATTATACTTCATTCGATGGTCGAATGTTTGACTTCCAAGGGCCTTGTGTTTACACGCTGGCCAGAGTGTGCACAGCTGCCGCAAAGAAGATGGGCGATTTTTCAGTGCTGACTGAGAATGACAGTGTTGGGTCGGTGTCCGTGGTCAGGGTGGTGACTGTGTCTGTTGAAAATGTTACCATCAGCATCAGGCAAGCCGGAGACTGGAGCGTGACGGTGAGTGTTACAGACTATTTCTGCAGTTCAGTTAGCTGTGTTTCTGATACAGTGGATAATGGATGGAGCTACAATAGAGTTTCTGATAAAATGGACAGTGGGTGGAGCTATAAGAGAGTTTCTGATAAAGTGGACAGTGGGTGGAGCTATAAGAGAGTTTCTGATAAATTGGACAGTGGGTGGAGCTATAAGAGAGTTTCTGATAAAATGGACAGTGGGTGGAGCTAAAGAGTTTCTAATACAGTGGACAGTGGGTGGAGCTACAAGACAGTTTCTGATAAAGTGGACTATGGGTGGAGCTACAACAGTTTTTGATAAAATGGGCTATGGGTGGAGCTACAAGAGAGTTTCTGATAAAGTGAACAGTGAGTGGAGCTACAAAAGAGTTTCTTATAAAGTGGACTATGGGTGGAGCTACAACAGTTTTTGATAAAGTGGGCTATGGGTGGAGCTACAAGAGAGTTTCTGATAAAGTGGACTATGGGTGGAGCTACAAGAGAGTTTCTGATAAAGTGAACAGTGAGTGGAGCTACAAAAGAGTTTAATACAGTGGACAGTGGGTGGAGCTACAAAAGAGTTTCTGATAAAGTGGACAGTGGGTAGAGCTATAAGAGAGTTTCTGATAAATTGGACAGTGGGTGAAGCTATAAGAGAGTTTCTGATAAAATGGACAGTGGGTGGAGCTAAAGAGTTTCTAATACAGCGGACAGTGGGTGGAGCTACAAGACAGTTTCTGATAAAGTGGACTATGGGTGGAGCTACAACAGTTTTTGATAAAGTGGACTATGGGTGGAGCTACAAGAGAGTTTCTGATAAAGTGGACTATGGGTGGAGCTACAAGAGAGTTTCTGATAAAGTGGATAATGGGTGGAGCTACAATAGAGTTTCTGATGCAGTGAACAGTGAGTGGAGCTACAAAAGAGTTTGATACAGTAGATAGTGGGTGGAGTTACAGTAGAGTTTCTGATCAAATGGACAGTGGGTGGAGCTACAATAGAGTTTCTGATAAAGTGGACAGTGGGTGGAGCTACAGGAGAGTTTCTGCTGGGTGGAGGTTTCTGATAATAAATATATTGATTAATGACTTTTTTTGCTTCCCCATCTTTTCCAGGTGAACAGTGAATCTATTAATCTTCCTGCAGAACTAAACAATGGCCGAATCTTGGTGATCCCAATGGGATTTGGTATTAAGCTGCAGACTGACTTTGGTCTCCAAGTCTTCTACATTTCAGACCACGTGGAGGTTCAGGTGCCCTCCACCTATAA
The DNA here is from genome assembly GCA_036984385.1 of Crenuchus spilurus. NCBI lineage: Eukaryota > Metazoa > Chordata > Actinopteri > Characiformes > Crenuchidae > Crenuchus > Crenuchus spilurus. The sequence continues at coordinate 7,757 of BRDA01001553.1, read as the reverse complement.
CAACAGCTTGTGTGGATTATGTGGCGACTACAATGGCAATCCTGCTGATGACTTCCTCTTGCCCAGCGGAAACCAGACCAGCAGTGTGGATGCTTTTGGTCAGGCGTGGGCACTGGCACCCCCTGGAGTTTCCTGTGGAGGTTGTGGGGACCTTTGTCCAAAATGTGAGGCGGCCAAAACGGCACTCTACTACGGAAATGACTTGTGTGGGCTCCTCTCTTCTCCTGCTGGTCCTTTCAACAGCTGCCATGAGAAGGTGGATCCACAGGTCTATGTGAATAACTGTGTTTTTGACATGTGTGTAACTGGTGGGACCCTGACTGCATTGTGCCAGAGCTTAGAAACCTACACCTCCATCTGCCAGCAAGCTGGACTGAGCATCCAGGCCTGGAGAAATGGCTCCTTTTGCTGTAAGTGTCCTTCAGATTATAGATGTATGTTTCAGGTTCATGTGAACTGCCCTTCTAATGAGCATTCAGCTGCTTTTAGTCATGCAGTTACACACACTGCCAATAGAACAGGACTGAACATTAACCAGCTGGCACCATGTCTAACACCAGGTGTGGGCTAGAGGGGTATAAAGACCCCCACACTGTGGAACTGTGTTCTCTGCTCCATCCAGTAGTTTTGGGATGTGTTGGTGGAGTTGGGGATGAGGTGGTGGTGATCATCCAACATCCTGATACTCTGGATGAATGCAATCAAATTCTCACAGCTGTGTTCCAGAGTCTAGTAGAGATCTTTCCCTTTCGCCCAAAAAAAGCAGAATAAACTTGTTTTAATAACCTAGATATCAGAACAAACAGTTCATGAGCAGGTGTCCCAAAAATTTTTTTCCCATATAGTGTATGTGAAGTGCATGCAGAAGTTTGGCCACCATGCAGAAGTTTTGAGAGGTTTGAGCTCTCAGATAACTTTTGCTGAAATCTCAGATCTTAGTGAGCTTGTTGGGGTTTTGACTTGTTCACAGTCATCACTCAGAAAGCTTTATATAAATATTCTGACTCCTCAAACCTTCCAATCAGCCGCCAACAACTCCTCTAAACAGCTGCCTAGATCTCTGAACTTTAAAATAATTGATTACCACAAAACAGGAGAAGGCTGTAAGAAGATTAATGTAGTTTCTGCTCCTCAGTTTTTTAAGAAAAGGCTGTTATCATGAAGAACAGAAGTCAAGTTGAGGTCTGGAAGAAAACCTTCAGAGAGCTGTTTGTAGGATTGCTAGAAAAGCACACAAATCCCTGTGTGATTTAGCAGATTCTGGAGTGGAGGTGTACTCGTCTACTGATCAACAAAACCTCTACAAATATGACCATGAAAGAGTCGGCAAAACTTTCCTGCGTCCTCACCACAAAACCCTACAGTAGTGTAATGGGCCTAATTGACCAATAGGGGTGCAGGAAAAAATCGTTTCGAGCTCGAATCGCGTTTCTCACACTGAACGATTCAGAATCGATTCTCGTTTTCAAAAAATCGATTTTTTTTTTGTGGGTGCAGATGTGCCTTCTCAGCCACCGTAGTGCTAGGCAAAACAAGGAAGCAGCGTCGGCTATGTACAGGCAAGCAAGCCAAGCCGCGGTCTTTGAAAGCAACCGTTTGGAAACACTTTGGATTTTAAAGTCAACCCGGCCTGGGTAAGAAAGGGCTTGACGTGACTCATGTGATTTGCAGAGATTGCAACGGTAAAGTATTTCATTTCATTCGTTTTCGTTTCATTTGAAAGAATTGGAAAAAAATCTATTTGTGACCCCAAGAATCGATTCTGGATCGATTCATTCAATTCCCAATGATTCGCAGCCCTATTGACCAGCCATTCTTACAAAGAAATGTCTGTTTAAAACTCACTTATGCAGATTTTTTATCTGAGATTTATTTGGATAATGAGTGAGAACTGAATATATGATTTAAATTACAGTAATGTTTAAGAATAAATGGGAATATATTGGTCAATGAGGCCTAATGATCCTAAACACACATCTCAAGAGGTGCAAGCTGAAGGCTTTGGAGTGCTAATTGCAGTCTCTTGACATAAACATCATATAAAATCTGAGCTCAGAAGAGCAGATCAGGCAGACGACCCAAGACCAACCACCAAAACAATATTGAAAGACTCTTAAGGTTAATGAGGATGGACCATGCACCCACGCTTTTGCATGCCACTGTATAATAAGTATGTGTAAAAAATAAAAACCTTTAAGTGGACTTCAGTGGTAGGACATGGCCCCTTTAAGTGCACTGATCAATAGGTGGACCCACAGATGTTGGTTAGAACACTGATGACTCTAATAACCTGAACCTGTCTTTCTTAGCTGCCCAATGTCCAGCCAACAGCCATTACTCACTCTGCTCTGACAACTGTGCCAACACCTGTGCCAGCCTCAACTGGCCTGACAACGGCTGTCCCACGGAGTGCCTGGAGGGCTGCCAGTGTGATGAGGGGTTTGTGTGGGATGGAGACGAGTGTGTTCCTCTGCAGGACTGTGGATGTGTTTACGATGGGCGATATCTAAAGGTATGAGCTCTGTATGTTACTACATGTCAGACTAATCAATAATAATGATCAGTGTCAGTGTTATCAACTTATGATCTATTATAACATTGTCATGATGTGTCTGTATTCACACTATAACATCAAAATAATCAAATTGTCATTGACTTTAGGATTTCATCATGGATCTAATTTCATGAAGAGTCTAATGACTGAAGATAGATTACAGCACTGCCATCTAGTGGTCCAGGGTTTATTAGTGTTTATTG
>BRDA01001553.1:0-2500 GCA_036984385.1 Crenuchus spilurus | reverse complement strand
CTGCAGTGTCTGTGGATGATCTGTGAATGTTTGGTTCTCTGGGTCGTAATGACTGTGCAACTGATTTTAATGCTTTTGTAAAACTGTGAAAACGCTGTAAAACTTTTATTATTGCTTTTGTAGACTGTGATGAAATGAGATAATAATATATATCTACAATAATATAATTAAGTGCATTTAAATATGACACACTTTCACTACTGATAATAAACTGTCAACGCTTGTAAAGAAAAGTCAGATCTCTGTACCGGCTCGTGTTCCTGGGATGTATTTTTTTACCTGTACTGAATAAAGCAGATATTATTCATCACTGAGTGAGGACATTGTGTTACTTTCTCTCTGTGGGGGTGAAAAGCTTACAATAACCAGTGAAGCTGGTCAGAGTACTGTGACACACCCCCTGGAGGAGGGGCGTGGCCATGATGACCAGGTGCTTGGCTTAGCAGAGGAACTAAACAGGTGAGTTTTTATTGAACAAAAGTGAAGCAAGGCAGACTTAAACCAAACGGATGTACTCGATAATCACTAGAGCATCACGAGACGTGTAAAAGCAATGCTGATAGTGACACCAGACTGCTGGACACCAGCAACACATGAGACACAGGTACACACGATTATAAGGGGCGTAACTAGGGCGGGGCACTGGTGAGTACAAGAAAATACACTCAGGATGTAAAGAAATGCACAGGGAAGAAGAACAAAGGACGGCGTTAAGAGACAAAGACAGACCTGAACAGACAGGAAGGAGGACCTTACACACACTCCTCAGCTAAAGTCCTGCAGTGATTACAGCACATTCAGAAGAGTTCTCTGAGCTCACTGAAGCCCTAGTAATGTCAGGACTGAAGCCCGAGCTGTTCTCAGAGATCAAACCCTTCACACTATAAAGAAACGTCTGGAAGATGACAGACACTGTAAGGCTGAAATATAAAGTATTACACAATAACAAGAACCTGCTGAATATAATAAGGACTGATTTACGGTGTGTCAGAAACTCTATTTCTGTCTCACTACAGTCCCTAATGCTGTTCTGTAGTCTACAAACATCACGCAGAATATCCACTGCTCTACAACAATCCCACAATGCACCACAATCAATAATGTACGAACTATGTGTCTTAGCACCCAATGTGTACCCACAATGCACCACGTTGTTTGGTTTGATGATTCCCACAAAGCTCTGTGAGGAGGATTATCCTGAGTGATGATGGTAGTCTGAGGTAAACTGATGATGGACGTCTCTGAGGAGGATTATTGAGACAGAGGTATAAATATTACAGGAGAAAATAATGACACATAATTAGTGTAAAAAAAAGTAAAAACACAGTAAATAACATTACAATCTGAATTTGATTGAAAGTTTGAGTCCCCCAAAGTCCTCCTCCCGAAGAGTGATCATAAATATGAAGGAACCTGAGCCAAGATCACTGCCAGCCTCCCTCTGATTAACCTGATTAACCTGATTAAACTGATTAACCTGATTAACCTGATTAACCTGATTAAACTGATTAAACTGATTAAAATGAAGTAGAAGCTGAACCTGAGTGGTTCTGTCAGCAGAGGGAGACAAAGTCTGCAGAAGTTCTACATGTTCTGACTGGACCTGACCTGATTTGTGTATCATTTGTGCAGATGTTTGTACGTTGTACTGATGTTTATTTATTGTGTTTGTAAGCATGTACACAGTGTTACATCAGCTGATTTATGTCATGATAAATGTTCTGTAACACATAAACAGAACTCTGGGCCTATTAACGAGCCTTTTGTGCTAAAGTCCAGAATCAGTAGCCTCTGAAACAGATGTTTGTTTGTTTGTTTGTTTGTTTGTTTGTTTGTTTGTTTGTTTGTTTACAGTAATGACATATGAATCACACACTGAAGTAAATAAATGTTTCAGCTGAAATAAAGTGGTCATAAGTCAAACTAAAGGGTTTTAATAAAACTGCACAGGTCATATGAACGTTCACTTACAGACAAAAGAGAACGTCATAACGTTCAGCAACGTTTTTAAAACGTTCCAGGAGAGTTACACTGTAACGTTACAGAAATAATATTCAAGTTCTGAACACCCGTGACGTAATAATGGTTTGCATGACAACGTTTTTGGAAAGTTCCAGAACGTTTCCAGTTACTAACATTATGGCAAAGCCAACGTTTGAAGTAACGTCAGAGAGTGTTTTATTTTATTGGTTGTGAATACGATGACATCAGCTGACTTGATGGGAGAGAGGGAGGAGTCAGCAGTTCATTTGAGGTCACGTTTACGTCATATTATTGATCTCTAATAAATAATCTGTTTACTTATTGTTTATTGTTTTTAAACTGTTTTTCTCTGGTCGTGTGATCAGTACTGCAACCTACTGCAGGTCCTCAGAATGTTACAGTTAAATCAATAAACATTCGGTTGAGACATTCTAGAAACATCTAGAAAACTTGACGGACTGAATGTTCTAAGAACAAATTTTGTAACGTTCAGAAAACGTTCTACTAACCAAACACT
>BRDA01001552.1:5418-45152 GCA_036984385.1 Crenuchus spilurus | reverse complement strand
GTTGCAAACTGTACATTCTGCCTTTGAACTGTCTATCACGTTAAAATGCGTCAAAACTATGCTTCGTTTCCTGTCACTCATCTTCCTCACCTGTCCAGCGTGTAGTCTGTCTAAAGTTCTCTCGCAGGAGACTCTCCCTCCTGTTCTGTGCTAACTGTGCGTCACTACGTGTGTCTGTAACCACACCCCTCCCTGCTCCGCTCCGCTCAGTGTAGAGTAGACACACAGACGCTGCCACAAATCTTGACCAATCACGTGCAGCAAAAAAAGAAAGAATCGGCTCTCACTCAGGAGCCGGCTCCAGTCGTTCACGTCAAAGAGCCCGATCGGGTGACTAATATTTAAATTGATTTGACGTTCCGAAACATTTAAGTGTGACAAAGTCAGAAAAGCAGCAGCCAATCACTGACCTGCTGACACAAAATACAACATAAATTTGGCCAATCACCATCCTCAATTCTCTTGCCTAAAGGGCAGCAGAGTTGGTCAGTGGTTTTAGGAATGTCTGACGTTCTTGATGTAATACATGTCTCTAGAAATGCTAATATTTAGTCTTTGTAGTCTTTTTTTGCTCATTTCATTGTATGTTTGTGAACCAGACTCTTTCTACTTTCTATCTTTACACATTTACGTGTAATTACAGTTTTCACTTTTAGTCTTTAATGGCAATTAAATAGTGACTTTTTCACAGAGCACTGCTATCCTGCAGTTTATGTTCAATAATATTAAATAATACTGAATATCGTTCAAACAGCCCCACCTAGAATAAAACACCAGCTGGCACTGCTGAACTGAGCTTCAGTATAACATGGAAACATCTGATATGTGGTAGAAACACTGAAGCTGCAAAATGTGAAAACCTGTGTGTGTATATAGAAAAATGTACAAAATGTCATGCTGTTATTTATCATTAAAACAGTTTACCCGTCTGTCTGCTAATTTATGACCAATTTCCTGAACACAAAAAAAAACAATTTAAATGTGCCAGTAAAACATCTTAATACCACCACTCGGCTGTTTCTCTGTTGCTGTTCTCGGGTTGTTCAGTAGGTGGCAGTAAAGCGCTTTACGCGCATGAAGAAACGATAGAAGACAACGAGGAAGTAGATCTGCTAGTGTAACTGACTGTTAGATTATTAGACGATCTCTGAGTACAAGGCATAATTAACCAAACACAACAATTCTTACACATCTAGAGCTTCATCCTTTCATCTTACAGGTCTATACCTCTTTTATTTCTCTATGACTGCGATAGATAAGCTGGTTTAGCTCATTACTGCAGATAAGCTGCCTGTACTTTAATATGGCGGGATTAGTTAAATTTACAAGAGACACGTTAACGCGTTTAACACTCATTTAAAGACTGATAGTAAGACTTATATATCTTTAAATAGAGTGTGATAATTTAATTTCTACTTTTAATTCAACAATAATTACAATTTTACAGTTAACTGTGCAGTAAAATTTTTAACTTGTGCAGTCATTTTAATTTGTCCTTTTTCATTATTTTTCTTCATTTTGTGCAATGACTTAAATTTTAATTTGCAGTAATTTATCTTTTAATAGTGCAGTTTAATTAAACTTTTTCATTGTTTTTAATTTTCATTTTTTATTTGATTTAAATTTAACTGTGTGCCATGAAATCATTAAGTCTGATTTATAGAGAGTTCAGGCTGTTTAATAAATACCCTTTTTATTTAACCATTTGTCTAAAAAGTTTGTAATTCTTCATCTTACTTTATATTTGTATGAAATGTTTGTAAAGAAACATATCTTATACCTACACGTGTAGTATTAATGTAGTCTCATAATTGTCATATATATGAATAAATTCTCACCTGTAACACTTAGTATCCTGTACTTTATGATTTTGATATGAAACAAAAGTTGTTTTAGTTAAAGGCTTTCAGCATCTTCATTAAAGTTTTCATTGTTTGCTCCCTGTACAGCTCATCAGAGTCCAGAACCTATGGATGTTATCCGGTGTTTAAGGTCTCTTCTGGACCTTCATGTTCAGCTCCAGAAAGCCGTAGCTCTACAAGGAGAGATCCAAGCACAGATTCTATCTCAGCTTCTACAACCAGGCAGTGATGGATCTCAGCAGCTGCCACTGCCATGCCTGGACCTCAGAGGAGATGATCTGGAGATTTCTTTGTCCATGTTTGAAAAAGCTCTGGACAGCAACAAACTTCCCAGAGAGCAGTGGGGACCCAAGCTAGCTCGGCTCCTTGGAATGAAGACATTACACGAAGAAGACCAGGAACCATCCGGTCAACTCGATTATGAAGCTGTGAAAGCAGATGTGAGGAGGCAGGCGTGGGCTTCTGAACTTCTGCGGTGGAGAGACTTTAACAATGTCCAGTATGAACCTCACAGGGGTCTGCGGGAGTTAAAGCTGAGGGTGGAGGAGGCAGCCAGGAAGTGGCTTCAACCTGAAAGGTGCAGCTCTGAGGAGGTAGTGAAAAGAGTAACTGTACAGAAATTCCTCTCTCTCCTCCCTCCGGATGTGAGAGACAAGACAAGCAAACAACAGCCGCAAAACTTAGAAGAGGCTGTCATTATGGCGGCGTGCTTCCTAGAGGATAATGGGTTTGAACAAGAACAAGAGAGAGACAGACAGGTGTGTGAACAACAGACAGAGGCTGTTTGTGGATACTCAGGGTAAGATTGACTCATTACTCACTGAAACTGCACATGAGTGTTTTCTTATCCTTTCACGCAAAGAAGTAACATGTTGGCAGTGTGTAATCAATGCGTATTTAGATTCTGCTTTGTCTTGAATGAGGCTGGAGGACACACACACCACCCCCCTCCTCTCTGTAGTTTGTCTATGTCCAGTAGTGTTTGAATGGTTTAATATGATTTGTTATTGTTACATTCAGTTCAATAATTTGCTCTATGTGATAGTAGTTAGTTCAGTTACTATTACAGTCAATAGTGACAGACACTATGGCTATGTTCACATCACAAGCCACATTGCTCAAATCTGGTAAATCACCCACTACGCGCATGTGTATAATTAAAAAGACATGAAATTTGATCTGACCATCACATTCAAGTCTCATGTCCACCGATCTGATACGTATCTGATCTAGAACCACATATGAAAGTGACTCAAATCTGATTAGAAAAGATGGGATTTGACGTCCACACAGCCCTGAAAAGAGCAGATCTGAGTCACATTAAGGCAAAAGATCGTATTTGAGTCACTTCAGCCTGGTAATGTGAACGTAGCTTTTGTGTTTGTGTGTGTGTATAGTAATGGTGGGTGCTATTCAAATCAGAGTGGCCTTTGTATTGACTTTGCGGCTATGTTCTCTTCATTATACAGGTTTCTTCACTATTTTCTTATTGTTGCATTCTGATGTGCTCTTAATCCTTTTGCAGAGAGCATCAGATCAGCTTCAATGAGCCAAGTCTGAAGACACAGGAGTCAGATGGCCTCAGCCTGGAAGCTGTTGTTGGGCATGAACATTTTGAAGAAGAGTTTTCTCATGTTGTATTTAGCCCATCGCTGGTTGAGTCAAAACCTGTCGTGAATGTTGAGGAGACAAAACCAGTTATTATTGACTCCAATCAAGTGCCGCCTCCTGGTACCTGCTACAGTGACAAATCTGCCATCCCTTTTCTCAGGTCCGCGTACGAGAACTGTGACCAAGCCACCCAGTCCAACAAACCATTAGAGCCAGTTAAATGCGTGTTCGATTGTCCAGAATGTGGTAGCAAGTTCAAGAGGTTTGATTATCTGCAGAGACACAGATGCACACCTGGGCAAAGCCTGGGTTGTAAACACTGTGATCTACGCTTCCCTTCTCGCTCTCAGCTTACCAACCACCTCCGTGTCCATCGAAAAATGTTACGTTGTGCTGTGTGCAACAAAACCTTCCGCGACCGCTTCAACCTCCGGTGCCATGAGCGCACGCACACTGGTAAGGTGCGTTTCTAATAGCATTTCATTTTAACAGACGTGGAGCTGCACCTTCATGCACTGCACTTATGTGTAGTGCCGGAAATACTACAGTGACATTAGACTTTACGGGGGCAAATGAGCAACATATGAGTATAATCCCCCGAGAGAGCACTCAGATTAACAGTGCAGAGGTCAACTGTCTGGTTTTTAGCTCCCAGCGCTCATGTGATGTTGAGCACATTTAAAGTAATTTGTTTTGTTTCTTTGACTGTTGGAAAAAAAAAATCATTCTTGAGTTCATTCTTGAACTTTGTGTTCAGTTTTATAAAATGTGTCACATGTGTTTTAATAAAATTAGTGTCACAAAAGCATGGAGGAGTCGGGCGCAGGTGGCGACCAAACATCTTTATTTAAAGGGGACATATTGAACCTCTTTTTAAACAAGTTAGGTCTATGGGCTATACAAAACATGTTCATGAAGTTCTTTGTACAAAATCACTCACATAAAGAGATATCACCAGCTCTATTCTTCCCAGTTTCAGTCCCTTTAAGAATGAGCCGTTTAAGGGCTCTGTCACTTTTATGCAAATAAGCTGTTGCTGGCCATGCCCCAACACCAGCGTATAAGCTGAGGTTTTACCACACATGAAAATGACAGAACACAGAGGTGCTATCCAACTGTGTATGTTTCACCCGGAGCTGTTTTTTCTAACACTTGATATTTAGTTTTTTGACACTCACACACACTCGCAAACAAAACACTTTTCATATGTTACATGACTATGGTGACAATAGAGTGATGGACAAGACTGAGACATCCGGGAACCTTTTAAAACAAGCGTAATTAGGATGGAGATTGTGGAACAGGGCTGTGAGATCACGACACGTGTGGCCAATGGCGGGGCTACACAACGTTGCAAGGGCGGAGACTTGACATGGCACGTGGACACGAGAAGGAGACAGGGCTATGGTGGGAGATTTCGCAATCAACTACACCTGAAATGCAATGAGATTCTTTGAGCAAATACTATTTTGTGCACTGATCCTCTGGCTTAATATGCTGATGTACTCCTTTAATTAAGTTATTAAAAACTGAACAATAAGCTATTCTAACTATTGTAAACCTATTAGTGTCTCCATTTCTGGGACTTTTTTTATTATGAAATCTTCAGTGTAAATGCTATACTAATATATTATGCATTGTAAACACAAGGTCAACCTTTTAATTTCTACTTGTTGGCTCCTGCAGATGAGCGTCCATATATCTGCACTGAGTGTGGCTCAGCCTTTGCTCAGGAGAGAGGTCTACAGGAACACCGTAACATCCACACCGGGGAGAGACCTTTCCAGTGCCCCGTGTGCCGAAAAGGCTTCAGCCACAGCCGTACACTCTCCAAACATGTGGTTCTCCACTCAGAAGCAAGACCTTACAAATGCTCCGACTGCAGTAGAACTTTTAAGATTAAAGACACCTTGAACCGGCACAAAAAGATGATTCACCGCAGGAAATACTTCTGATCAGACATTACAACACACACACACAATGAGAACATGCACACACACGGCTTAAGTCAGTGGTCACCAATCCTCCTGTAGTTTTTGATTGTGCATTTTTTAAGACAAAAAAACAAATTTTACCCATGAGTTCATTAAAATAAATGCCGCAATGTTGCAGGAAAAGCATGAACTTGGCAAATCTGAAGCCACATAACCAGCTTTACTGACACCTGCACTGTTACCACAGAAACCCAAGCAGACAGACTTGTGATGTGTGGACAGACAAATTATCTCTTACTAATAACAGTGTGTGAACAGTCATCTCCGTAGATCTGCCTGCAGTCTGAACACAACCAAGGAGTCTCTTGGAGCAGGGTTGGTGACCACTAGCTTAAGTATCACTGTACATACTGTCAGTGGCATGTGAGCTGCTTTTGATTTTGTCACTAAAATGTGATCAGAGGCAATGAAAACCGTTGAGTTCTGCTGTTGATGTTCATTTAAATTCAGTCTAAAGTTAAAAATGATGAGATTGTCTTATTGATATTTGGTAACTGTGAAGCTTTCTAAAAGAAAATCAAATAAAATTAACGTTCTTGAGTTCCGATTCCTGTTGATACAGATACAATATCTTTATCCTGTCTTATCAGATATTAGTGCTTGCCCAAAACTATTGTGAAAAAGTTCATAATTTCATTCAAAAACTAGTGTTTTATATTTTAATCCTTTTTTAGTTTTCAGGTTGATTATTTTTGAATAAAAAATTACTCAAAACTCTGAAATGAACTATTCTCATGATGAACTGATCAACAGTGTAACAAACGAGGCTTAAAATATCATTTTGCGTAATTAATATAAAATATGACTGTACCCCTAAATAATGAACTTTTCCACAATAATTCTCAATTTAGAGAAGTGTTAGTCAATCAATCAATCAAATCAATCAAAATTTATTTATATAGCTTTTTTTTACAATGGGTGTTGTCACAAAGCAGCTTTACATAATTAGTATCAAACAATCTGAATCTGAGCCCGATGTGAGCAAGCCGAAGGCAACAGTGGCAAGGAAAACTCCCTCAAGGCTGGAGGAAGAAACCTTGGGAGGAACCAGACTCACAAAGGGGATCCGTCCTCCTCTGATCAAACTACTGATACAGATTTACATCCTTAGTTAAATCTGACATTATGCTGTAGTATAAAACAATAATGATGTTAATAATAGTGATCATTGCATTCATATTAGGTATCATAATTTAAAATGCAGTAGCATTAGAGCTTTAGTCCAGTGTAAGTGAGCAGCAGGTCTGGTGTCAACCTCAGGAAAACCCACTCCAGAGCAGAAGGAATTGACAGCAGTAGGTGTAATGGAACTGGTGGTCTTTTGTGGACTGCGGGAGAATTCAGCCATCAAATACCTTCAGTGGCCATTTCCTCAGAAAAGAGAAGAAAACAAACAGCAAACAGAAACAATTAAGATAAGTGCAGTAGAATATTATTATAATCACAATGATTGTTTTTTTTTAAAAAAAAAACCTTTAACATCCTCACTGTGATGGAAGATATTTCTTAATAAATACAGTCAATGTTTAGTTTTTCAAGACCCCTCAGTTTTTTTTATATGTACACTTTGAACATACAGTGAGATGCACTTTATGGTAAAATCAGAACATAAATTACAAATACAATAAGATGTTCGCTTTATAAAACTCATCTGTGTGGTGGTTATGAAGCTGCTGATTTACAATCAGACAAGAAACTTGCATTTATGACCTGATGTTTGTAGCATAACATACCTCTACCGAATGGTAGAGATGGCACAATCATATTCTTCATTGACCAAATGGTTGAGCAGAATGTTAAAGGACTGATTGTAGACTACATTACAGAAAACCTAGAAATCATGTTCCTTTGCAGACCCATGCCTACACTGAGGTCTGTTTTCAGGTTGAGCAGATGTCAGTAGTATCTAACTAAAGCCAGACGTGCACTTAACAGTGTCGTTTTCGGACGCCGCTTCCTCAGATGCATTATTAACAGGAACACAAAATCAATAAGAGCATTGCATTGTCTGAGTAAGACAGCCTGGTGAGAAGTTTAGTCAGAAGCTCATGTAACCCCACCCTGGGTGTGTGTGCCGAGGCTCTGAGTGTCCTGCGCTACAGCAGGTCCGAGTCAGTCCAGTGTGTGATGGATCTGGAGCTACAGCCTCTTCCTCTCTCTCCACATTCAGACTGTTGCAGCACTCAGGAGGACAGCAGCAGGTCCACTGCACTAACACACCATGGACTGGAGATCAAAGATTCACAGCTTTCAGGTAGGCTGTTGAATTTATAAGATCTGCAGGGGTGCTTTAAGAAAAGTTTATTTTAACTCCTGTAAAACAAAGTATACATCCTGTGTACATTATAGTATGAGTATTATACTACAGTAAGTGTACAAATTTCAATCATCATTCAATTTCTTTTTTCCCTACAATTGTAAATGAACACTGAAGTCATCCAGACGACGAAGGAACACATAAGGAATCATGTAGTAAACTTAAAAATGTTATAGATTTTAGATTCTTCAAAGTAGACACAACTGATGTCTCAAACATATCAAGAGATAAGAAATGCAAGTCATGAACTCTTTACAAGACACAGCTGTTAACTGAAAGCCATTCCAGGTGACTACCTCATAAAGCTGACTGAGAAAATGCCAAGAAAGCTGGCACCTAAGCAAGAGGTGCCTACTTTGAAGAATGTAAAATATAAAACATATTCTGCTTTGTTTAACACTTGTTTGTTTACTAAATAATTACAGATGTATTTCTTCATAGTTTGGATGACTTTAGTATTAATCTACAATGCAGAACATTTGTGTCCAAACCTTTGACTGGTACTGTATATTTATTTATACACTGATAAGCTTCAGATCAGTTGCTGTGTTATTAACACTCCTGAGTGATGCAAGAAGATGAACAAAATGTTGTTTCCCACAGTTATTAACTCTGTGCAGACTTTCTAACTGCATTATGTAACCTGACTTTGGTATTTCTAGTATAAAAGTTTTAAAAGTTATAATCCCTTGTTGTGTTAAGAACACCAACATTGTCTCAGCTGGTCCAGTATTAGATGGAAATGAAGCGAGTTAATGTGACAGAGTGGGCCATGGCACCATGCATTACTGTCTCTGCTCACATAATCCTGTGTTGCATAATGTGTAGTGTCCAGCTATGCCAGTCATCAAGACATTTTATGACTCAGAATCTTGCCATGTCATAAACTTGTGGCCTAATCAACACTTAACAGAGAACTCCACCATCAACTGACTCAAAGACAGCACAGAAGAGCCAAAATGTCTTCTTCTACTCTAAAATATTCACAGTGATGCCACCTAACGTGGAGTGGTTCATTGACAAATCTAATTGCCAGTTAATCCTTTACCCCAAGCATCATCAATTAGCTGAGTTAGGACTGAGTTGTTAGTTTAACACTGTGGATAAAAACTAATGGAACATCTATTTGGGTGACCTGCCATTTTATTAGCTTTGTAGATATGGACAACAAAGCTGATCCGGTCACTGTTGGGTAGGAGTTGTGTAAATATATTTGTGTATTTATTTAACTATTACTTTAAGGCTGGAATGCAGGGAAAGAGTGGCAACTAATATACTAATTATGGAGAAAATTGTGACTCTGAACAAGATTACATGGAAAGATTGATATATGTGGTTTGTATTGTGATTTTACCATAAAATGCCAATTCAACCATTTGGTAGAGGTGTATATAAAAAACTGAGAAGATTTAAAAGAAACATTGTTTGTGTTTATTAGTCCCCTAACAGCAAAAATCTAAAATCTGTGTGTCATGTTGAGGACGTTAAAGGGTTAAAACTACTGCAGGTTTTACATAATATGAGCTATTAAGGATGTGGTTGTGATATTTATACTATATACAAACCTGAGCATTTCAGCCTGTCCACTCTTTGGTTCTGGTATATTTAGCAGACAAGAGGAAGTCAGGAAGTCCTCTTAGCTTCGAGTGTAGTGATCCAGTGCAGTGCTTCCCAAACATTGCCTGTTTAGTGTAAAAGTGAGTGTTTCTGTTTATTAAGATCAGGATCTATAGGAGCTGTGCATCACTGTAGTGACTATTATAATTATTAAAATTATTAATAATAATAATAATAATAATAATAATAATAATAATATTATAATTATTATTCATTCATTCATTCATTCATTATCACACCCGCTTAATCCTTATTAGGGTCGCGGTTAGTCCCCCACCCCCTCACTGGGCACAGGGCAGGGCATTACACTTTATAATTATTATTATTTATTTATTTATTTATTACTGAATTTCAGAAATTCTCCATCTAAGCCAGGGTCTAAAGATGTGAAGTGTAGGTGTGTTCCTGTGGAGACTCAAGTGAATGGAAATCACGTGTAGTTCAAAATAATTGATGTGTCATGAGTTTTGAGTCCATCGACCAGCCTTAATGCAGAGGGTGTGCTCCAGTGTTACTCGTTATGAGTTTGAGGAGCTTACTCATTAGCTCAGTTATGAGTTCAGTGCATCTAGCCGGTCTTGCTTTGTTTATTTATAGGATTATTTTAATGAGGACATCTAAAATAGCATTGTATATTAGGACACTGGCGTTATAATTAATTTGTGTTTATAATACAGAGAAAAACTAGCAGCCTCTGAAGTTGTGCTCATTTGCTGATTGGATGTAAAAGTGAGTAGAACAAAGCCGGGTACAGATGTGGGCTTCGGTGGCCTGCTGTCCACTCTCAGCCTGACAGGCGTGTACATATCAGCTATTTATGGCTGGTCAGTTTTGATGGCTCAGGCCTGGGGTGGTCATTATAATAGGGCTAGGAAATAAGAAATCATACTTACATAATAAAAGCATGTGTGCATTTGTCTCTGGGGTCAAAGGGATGTCTAATACACAGGACTGAGACTTACATGAGCCACAGTATCTCTGTGTTTCTGTTTGGAAACAGGCAGAAGCCCAGGCTGAGTCATAGAAAGGCTGGAGAGGAAGCACATTACGGTCTGCTGATGCTGCACCATCTATACCTGAACTTTATTCACCATAAAGCTGTTTGGATAAAATCAGATTAGGAGATGTATACAATGTGATGGCTTTTATTAGATAAATCATCACAGGGTGGAAGTGAGAGGCATCGATTAATCAATTAACATACTTGAATTTTATTTGGAAAAGTTCTTTAAGATTTAACTGAAGAATGTTAATGTATTATTACTGATATTATAAGACTATGAAATAGAATATACTAGAAGAAGTAACTTTTAATTTAAAAAGCACTACATTTTGAAGGAAAAAATCAGACCCAGATGAATCATTTCAGAGTTTTTTCACCTTAAATCTGTACAATTCCACTAAAAAATAAACAAGTCTTTTAGAGTGGAAAAAATGATGAAGAACTAAAATAATGTGGTTGCATTAACATGGACACCCTTAAACTAATACTTTGCTGACGAGCCTTTTAATTTCTGACAGCATTCAGACTTTTGGGGAGTCTATCAGCATGGCACATCTTAACTTGGCAATCTTTGCACACTCTTCCTTGCAGAAGCTCCCAAATCTGGCAGATTGTGAGGGCATCTCCTGTGTACATCAGGTCAACATACAGATTTACAATTGGGTTCAGCTCTGGCTCCAAAGCCGAGTCGTACTAGAAGCTCAAAAGGCTTGAGGTGGGACTTGAGACTTGACCGTTGCCATTAGGTAGGTAGAGGCTGGTCCATTTTTTTGCTTTGTAAGTGAGCATCATGGTTTTGAAACTGATGCTAGCAGCTACAGGAAGCCAGTGAAGTGAACGCAGCAGTGAAGTGGTGTGAGAGAACTTGGGCTGATTGAAAACCAGCTGAACAGTTGCATTCTGGATCAGCTGCAGGGGCCTGAAGGCTCTCCTAGAAGACCAGCCAGGTGTAGTCAAGTCTTGAGATGATGAGAGACTGGACAAGCACCTAGGTGGCATCCTGTTTAGAAAGGGTCGGACCCGTCGAATGTTGAACAGGAGGAACCTGCACAACTGAGTCAAGTTTGAGATGAAAGTAGAAAATGATACCAGGATCACACCGAGGCTTCTTGCTTCTTGAGACAGAACGACCATGGAGTTCTCAAACACGACAGGAAGTTCAAGATGCAAACCAGTGATTCCAGGAATGAGTAAAAGCTCCGTCTTGCTAGGGTTGAGCTTCAGGTGGTTTGTTGTCATCCATGTAGAGATGTCAGCCAAACATGCTGAGATGTGGCTGCAAACCTGAGTGTCAGAAGGAGGGAAAGAAAACATTAGTGTCATCAGCATAACATAACGTTTTAACAACTATACAGTGAACAGGGCAGTAGTCCCTTCATTGAGATAATTCTGAAATAACTTGACAGCACTTGATTTTATTCCTGTAGACTGACCTCAGTTGGTGAACTGACTACCAGTTCAAAAAGCAATCTGGATTCAACTTAGAAGAGCCTTTCTTACGTCTCTGACAATTGTTTTGTTCTTGGAAAATTGATATAATCAAGGAGTAAATATTTTAGCAGCGGAAATAATCGCACTGCTTTATTAATTCATGCTATCTATGAATGATCAAGGGATTTGTTGCTGAATTAAAGCAGGGTGTCTACTGTACCCCATTAGTGTCACATAACAAAAGAGGATGCTGAGATTCATCAAACATGTATGAGGTCTGTAAGAGTAGCCTGGCTTTAAAAAATCACTGACCATGTCATTTACCCTCCCACCTTTCTACATGTGCCATCACTTTGACTGCACAGATCAACAAGCTGTAGTGACTTGTTGAGCTTTGTCAGGTCAACTCAATATGTAAAATGATAATTATTAATAATCATATTATCAGCCATGAGAACATTAGGGAGGTCTGGTACTGATGCTGGATGATTTGTTCTAGGTCACAAACTCCATTCTAACTAAACCCAAACATATTAGATGGAGCTCCAGAGAATGCAGTTCTGCTGCTCCACAGCCCAGTGCTAAGGGGATTTATTCTCCTCTAGTGATGCTTGGCATTGACCATGTTGACCTTAGACTCATGTGTGGCTGCTCCAGAGGGGCCCATCCTATTTGCAGTTCTTTTCTATGGTGATTATAAAAGCTGGGTGTACAAATCATTGCTTGTGCCAGCTCTTAAAGTTCACTATATCCACCAATTAAAACTGATGCCTGGATACATTTAGGAGTTTATATCATTGTGTTTGCCTCTTTTCTTTTACAGGGTCTTCCGTCCCTCTCCAGGGTCATTACACGGTGGACTACAGCCTCAAGAAATGTGGGTATTTAGAGTTAATGCACTGTGACCTGCCCCAGTCTGCCTCCTGGGCAGCTACATTGGCCATCAGTCCGCTACAGCCCAATGTAATACTGTCCAGTGGTGAGTTTTAAAAGCCGGTCAGCATTGCTCTGTTGGCAAATAAATACAATTCAGTATATACATTGAACCACAGATGGTTTCTCTGCATACTTTGTTAACCCGTTTTCACCTGATCAGGACCACTACATGACCTCCACAGAGCAGGTATGATTTGGGTGGTGGATCATTCGCAACACTATAGTGACACTGATGTGGTGGTAGTGTATGTTGGTCTGTACTGAGCTGATATGTGTGGATTAGACACAACAGTGCTACTGGAGTTTTGTTCACAGGGTGAAAGGAGGCTAAGAACATATACAGAGAAACAGATGGACTACAGTCTGTAATTGTAGAGCTACAAAGTGCACTGTATGCTCAGTGGAGCTAAAATGGACATTGAGTGCAGATACAAGGACATGGTTATGATATATCATTCTCTTCTAAATACTAAATCATCAGGAGAAGATATTTTCACAATCGCATTGTGTTAAGGTCAACATCTTCAATAAGATATAGTGACTCAAATCTACTCTACCAAATGGTTGAGCAGAATGTTAAAGGGTTAAGAAACTTTCAGCTTCTTTAAAGTATTAGATTCCTTACATCTAGTTAGCAGATGTCCAAACACATCTGCAGCGAATCATTGCACGCTGCTGTTCTTTAGTGCAAATCATATGTAGGGCGGCCATTTTTGTTGCAATGCAGTCATAAATGAACTGAGGTAACATGTCCAAACCTGCAGTTATTATGGAAAAAGCATCCTAGTACAGAAGTGTTGATAAAACACTGCAGCCAAAAGATGTTTTAATATAACTAACATTTGGATGATCCTCATATTAAATTGAATTCTGCTTTTTTTTTCTAAATTCCTAAACAAACTGATCATCTCTTTCAACCCAACCATAACAAGTTTCTCCCAAACGATGTGTTTTACATCAAAAGAGACTGAATTAGATTAGCAGACACAATTTAATTTGCATATAAGCAGAATGCACCATCAACATAATACCTGTTCACATAAGACATTGAACATACTGATTGTTGGAGTATTAGAGCATAAAGTTTTGTAGTACTACTGAACATTTGATATGAAATGTAATGCTACTCAGCACTCTTAGTGTGACTTCATTGAGATATAAATGTGATGGTTATTTGATCATTATGCTTATCACGTCTTCTCCAGCATCCCAAATGAGCATCTCACTAAAGTGACTGACTCTGTGATAACCCAGTTGGACACTTTGAATTATGCAAGGCGTCTTCATTAGTGTGATGCCCCACTCTCATAGAGCTCACTATTCTTGTCTGACCACAAGGTGGCAGTATCAGCACAGAGACAGATCTCACACTGCAGCAAAAGTCATCTGACCTACATCTCAAAACAAACCGCAAGAGCTCAACACTGGGGCAGGAATCACCTACTGAGTAGTGTTTTAATGAACCTGGTGGTATTGACCTTGGGGGGCGGGGCAGGAGGGTGGTCCTGAGGCAGAGCTCCAGAGGCTCACTGAGTCAAAGCAGGACAGAAGTGTCTCTTAGGGGTCTGAGAGTGGAGGGCAGCAGTGGGCAGAGTAGATGTCCCACTGTGTAGAGGAGAAACAGATGGCATTAATGTTTGTGGATGTCACAGGCATAGAGAAGTGTGTGTGTGTGTGTGTGTGTGTGTGTGATAGAGACAGAGAGCTTAAGGTTAAATGCACAGATATGCCACATGTGACTGGATTACACAGTATAATAACATAGGACAGGGTTGATATATTCTCTCTCTCTCTCTCTCTCTCTCTCTCTCTCTCTCTCTCTCTCACACACACACACACACACACACACACACACACACACACACACACACACACACACACACACACACACACACGCACACACACACACACACACACAGACACACACACACTCTTTCCTCAGTCATTTCCTCAGTTTCTCAGCCCCCTCCCTGTCTTCTCCCCTGTGATGCTGGTATTGGTGGCCGTTTGGTGCAGCACTGCCCACATGATATAAGCTAATGGCACGTCTGTCTAAAGACAAGCATGATTGTGAGTTGGTGCATATGAGTGAACGTGTGTGTGTGTGTGGTGTGTTCACATGTCATGCTTCCACAGTCCTCTGACATTGAACAGTGTGTGTGTGACCTTGTACATTCATCTTTATCCACTACACAGCCCCTCTACCCAACTCTGCTACTGATCATCATATTTGTATCCCTTCTTTCTTTCTGTCTTTTTCTCTCAATTCTGATGCTTAATATGAACATTTGAAAATCTATTAAAAATAGCAAATATGATATAAATATATAGTGTTCTATTATTTATTAAACAAAGCAGAAAAACTTGGCTGTGAGCTTCAAACTTGTAGATAATGCACAATGATATTGTAGGACCATGATGACAATATAATGACCGACAAGGACTGTGAGGCATGAGGGAACATAAACACCAAACATAATTAAACAAAAGATTGGGGACCAGGGCCATGGGATCATGAGACAGGTGCAGACACTCCCAGAACATGACGGGGGCGGGACTTAGACAGAGATGTGATGTAGCATGTGGACGATGTAAACATAAACAAAAAAGCATGTGAATAGGGTTGCGGTGAGTACTCTACCCCTTCACTGGGCACAGGGTAAGGCATTACACTGTCTTAGCTAAACCCAGGAAAGGGTGCCAATCCATCACTGGGCACACACTCACATTTGTTTCTGTGAATTGTGGGGACATTACAAAGCCTAACTCAAACCGTAAAACCCTTAACCTTAACCTCAAGACATGTCTTCATGTTCGAATTCTTGATTTATGCTGCAGGGACCAGCTTTGTCGTCCTGCCAGGAAGAAGGACAAGTTTTTTTAAACAAATTTTGGTCTCCACAACGTGGCATAAACCTGGTACATACACACAAACACACTTTGTTAGTATTATACTAGTGAGGACATTTCATTCACAAAGGTCAGTGCTTCCGCTCTTTACATTTTTCCAAAAAGAGTTTGTAAAGAAAACAGTACAATTCTTGTGAGAACCAGTAAAATGTCCCCACTTTTACAGATCTGACACTCATTCCTGTCATTATGAGGACTTTCAGTCCCCATCAGGGAGAAATACAAGGACACACACACACAATTTTGAGTACCCAATTCACCTGACCTCTGTGTTATTGGACTGTGGGAGGAAACCTCCACAGACATGAGGAGAACATAAATGTTATATGATGTATAATGTTTCCATCTTTTGCATACAAATTGTATAATGGTAGTAATATTGGTGTCAATAGTATTATAACAGCAACAAGAAGATGAGAAAGAAAGAATAAAATGTTGGTGTGGATCTGATGACAGACTGTGAAAAGGGATCTTTTCCTTTATTGATCCATTCTGTCAATTTACTCTTTCACCTCTATCCCTCCATCATATCAGTTCACCGTCTCAAATATTCCGCAATCGTTGTCAGAGTGGAGCAACAGAATTAATACTAAGGAGGCTGAATCAATGGAAGTGAGTGATGAAAGGAAGAAAGCGGCTTATGAAAAGAAAGCCAGAGGGAGTGATTAGTCAGTGAAACATGGCTGTAATATGGTTCATGCCTTTAGTGCAGATTTACAGTCTTATTGTGGCTCGCTGGTCTCTTTAGTTGTCTGCTTGTCAACTTCTCACAGAAAAGATCAGATCAGGAGTTTAATTCAGTCACAGAACTGGGAATGTTACCAAAGTCCTGAGATCTGAGGTGTCCAGGAAATGGATTTCAAACTGCTCATCTGCTCTGTTCCCTTCTTTATCTCCTGTCCTCTCTATCGCCTCTTCTTTCTTTTCTCCTTCTCTCATCTTCTGTTTCTCCTCTTCTCTCTTCTCTTCATCATCTCATCGCAAGAGATTCTCTTCCTGATCTCCTTTTCTCATCTCTTTATCTCCTGTCATCTCTATCTCCTCTTCTTTTCTCTTCCCTGTATCCTCTCTTCTCTTCGTCACCTCCCCTTCTCTCCTCTTCTCTTCCTTCTCTTCTTTATCTCATGTCCTCTTTATCTCCTCTTCCCTTCTCTCTATCCTCTGTTCTCTTCATTATCTTGTTTTCTCTCTTTCTCTTTCATCTCTTCTCTTTCTCATCTTTTTACTCATCTCTTCGTTATCTCATTCTCTTTTCTTCTCTGTATCTAATCATATTTACTTTCTGTTTCTTCTCTTCTCTTTCTTATCTCCCTTTATCTTTTCTTCTATTCTCTTATCTCCTTCTTTCTCTTTTCTGTATCTCCTTTTCTCTTTGTCTCTTCTTTGTCATTCTCTTATTTATGTCTCGTCTGTTCTTCATCTCTTTCTATTTTTTTGCATCATCACTTGTCAATACTGATGAGCAGTATCTGTTTTGTAAGTTCTCTCCACACTGTAGATTATGTCTAGTATCAGATCCTCTCAGTGATCTCAGTGTGTGTGTGTGTGTGTGTGTGTGTGTGTGTGTGGCATTTTAGTCAGGGTCAGGGGTTCAGATGGGACAGCATCCTGACCTGAGGTTAACACTGCAGCTGTCTCAGAGGAGAAACGATGTGCCACACGCTCACCATAGGTGCATAGCCGTAAGTCAAACTCACTGAAGCGTGTCATTAAAAGAGGAGTCGGTGCCTGAGTGATGTGCCTGTTACTGTCAGCAAACCAGAGAAACTCCCTCTGACTGCAGCAGTGCAGCCTCACCTCATTCAAAACCTTTGAGTCAGATGCTTGTTGTTGTCGTTGTGCATTCACTGAAAGCTGTATATAGCTTGTGTGTGAGTATGTTAGGCATTGTGTGAGTGAATGAGGGAGAGTGAGCATGAGAGATGGATAAGGGACACAGAGAGAGACTTGTGTGCCCTCAGGATCTTCCAGTTTGCTCTTGTTCCGGTTTGTATAGTGTCAATCCAATACAAACCTCATAGTATTAAAAATAGTATGTTTATAATGGGTGTCAGTGTTTCTGGGGTGTTTATAAATGGTATCAGTGTTTCTGAAGTGTTTATAATAAGTGTCAGTGTTTCTGGAGTGTTTATAATATGTATCAGTGTTTCTGGAGTGTTTATAATGGGTGTCAGTGTTTGTGAAGTATTTATAATAAGTGTCAGTGTTTCTGAAGTCTTTATAATGTGTGTCAGTGTTTCTGGAGTGTTTATAATGAGTATCAGTGTTTCTGGAGTGTTTATAATGTGTGTCAGTGTTTCTGAAGTCTTTATAATGTGTGTCAGTGTTTATGGAGTGTTTATAGAAGGTGTCACTGTTTCTGGAGTGTTTATAATGGGTGTCAGTGTTTCTGGAGTCTTTATAATGGGTGTCAGTGTTCATAGAGTGTTTATAGAAGGTGTCAATGTTTCTGGAGTGTTTATAATGGGTGTCAGTGTTTCTGGGGTGTTTATGGTAGGTTGCAGTGTTTCTGGAGTGTTTATAATGTTAGTGTTTCTGAAGTGTTTATAATAAGTGCCAGTGTTTCTGGAGTGTTTGTAATATGTGTCAGTGTTTCTGGAGTGTTTAAAATAAGTGTCAGTGTTTCTGGAGTGCTTATAAAAAGTGTCAGTGTATCTGGAGTGTTTATAATAAGTGTTTAAAATAAGTGTCAGTGTTTCTGGAGTGTTTATAATAAGTGTCAGTGTTTACGGAGTGTTTATAATAAGTGTCTGTTTCTGGTGTGTTTATAATATGTGTCAGTGTTTCTGGAGTGTTTATAATGCGTGTCAGTGTTTCTGAAGTGTTTATAATAAGTGTCAGTGTTTCTGAAGTCTTTATAATGGATGTCAGTGTTTCTGGAGTGTTTATAATGGTTGTCAGTGTTTCTGAAGTGTTTATAATAAGTGTCAGTGTTTCTGAAGTCTTTATAATGGATGTCAGTGTTTCTGGAGTGTTTATAGAAGGTGTCAATATTTCTGGAGTGTTTATAATGGGTGTCAGTGTTTCTGGGGTGTTTATGGTAGGTTGCAGTGTTTCTGGAGTGTTTATAATGTTAGTGTTTCTGAAGTGTTTATAATAAGTGCCAGTGTTTCTGGAGTGTTTGTAATATGTGTCAGTGTTTCTGGAGTGTTTAAAATAAGTGTCAGTGTTTCTGGAGTGCTTATAAAAAGTGTCAGTGTTTCTGGAGTGTTTATAATAAGTGTTTAAAATAAGTGTCAGTGTTTCTGGAGTGTTTATAATAACTGTGAGTGTTTACGGAGTGTTTATAATAAGTGTCTGTTTCTGGTGTGTTTATAATATGTGTCAGTGTTTCTGGAGTGTTTATAATGGTTGTCAGTGTTTCTGAAGTGTTTATAATAAGTGTCAGTGTTTCTGAAGTCTTTATAATGGATGTCAGTGTTTCTGGAGTGTTTATAGAAGGTGTCAATGTTTCTGGAGTGTTTATAATGGGTGTCAGTGTTTCTGGGGTGTTTATGGTAGGTTGCAGTGTTTCTGGAGTGTTTATAATAAGTGTTAGTGTTTCTGAAGTGTTTATAATAAGTGCCACTGTTTCTGGAGTGTTTGTAATATGTGTCAGTGTTTCTGGAGTGTTTAAAATAAGTGTCAGTGTTTCTGGAGTGCTTATAAAAAGTGTCAGTGTTTCTGGAGTGTTTATAATAAGTGTTTAAAATAAGTGTCAGTGTTTCTGGAGTGTTTATAATAAGTGTCAGTGTTTACGGAGTGTTTATAATGCGTGTCAGTGTTTCTGAAGTGTTTATAATAAGTGTCAGTGTTTCTGAAGTCTTTATAATGGGTGTCAGTGTTCATAGAGTGTTTATAGAAGGTGTCAATGTTTCTGGAGTGTTTATAATGGGTGTCAGTGTTTCTGGGGTGTTTATGGTAGGTTGCAGTGTTTCTGGAGTGTTTATAATAAGTGTTAGTGTTTCTGGAGTGTTTGTAATATGTGTCAGTGTTTCTGGAGTGTTTATAATAGGTTTCACTGTTTCTGGAGTGCTTATAAAAAGTGTCAGTGTTTCTGGAGTGTTTATAATAGGTTTCACTGTTTCTGGAGTGCTTATAATAAGTATCAGTGTTTCTGGAGTGTTTATAATAAGTATCAGTGTTTCTGGAGTGCTTATAAAAAGTGTCAGTGTCTCTGGAGTGTTTATAATGAGTATCAGTGTCTCTGGAGTGTTTATAATGAGTGTCAGTGTTTCTGGGGTGTTTATAATAGGTTTCAGTGTTTGTCAGTGTTTAGTTCTGGGTACCCTGTTGTAAATCTCTATGAGACAGACTTTCACTTAGGGAATGATGCTCGGCTCCTGTAGTGAATCATATGACGCAAAGCCCACTCTGCAGTGACCTTACAGTCTAATACTCTCCTAACACACATGGGTAGAGGAGAGTGCCAATCACCAATCAGGACCTCCCTCACACTTCGTTCCTATGGCAACAGTCACGGCTGGAGGAGCCTCGCGAGCGCGC
Source organism: Crenuchus spilurus (assembly GCA_036984385.1). Taxonomy (NCBI): domain Eukaryota; kingdom Metazoa; phylum Chordata; class Actinopteri; order Characiformes; family Crenuchidae; genus Crenuchus; species Crenuchus spilurus. The sequence continues at coordinate 24,986 of BRDA01001552.1, read as the reverse complement.
ACAGGTGTTGTTTTGTTTCACACCTGTATTCAGACAAGCCCCGCCCCCTGCAATTGGATAGGTTAGTTTGCGCTTCCAGGAGAGTTAGGGTGGATTTAGTAGTTTACCTGTATTCAGATATGCCCCGCCTTCCTGTGCTATGATTGAGTTATTCAGCACTAGGATTGCGTACGTAATGTTGTAGAGCAAGCAGTGCTATTATTGGCTGGCCCTGCGAACTACTACCCTATCCTAGCGCAGGTGGGCGGGGCTTGCCGGAATACGGGTGGAAGCAGCGAGCTGGACCTCGCTGCGTGCGTGAGGGAGCAGCAGAAACACCTACGCATCCCCATCATACCCTCTCATGTACGCCGCCTGGTTTGTGCGAGTGCGGATCTGTTCTAACACTGGAGCTCAGTCCACCGCCACGATGGTGCACCATTCCGGATCTATACAGTCCTTCAAGCAGCAAAAGGGTCCGTATGAGCTGCCTTTCTCTCATCTGTGTGTGAGTGATGGATGCTGGGCTGCGTTAGTGAAAGTGTGACTGTGCTGCCTACTTTCAGAAGCTGCTGTGTTGTGTTTATTATGTATTGCACAGTTTTTTTATTTCAGACCTGAGCACTGTATTAACCATGTCTCAAAGTAGTGTGTCTTGCTTTCTATGTCTCAAAGTAGTGTGTCTTGCTTTCTATCTCACTTCAGTTAGTGTCTGATAGAAAAGTCAAGAGTATCTAATGACATCTTCAATGTCTCTGCTGCAGCAGAGTGTTTGAGTCGTGAAGAATCTTTGATTTCACTGTTAAAGCAGTCTACAGGAGATGGGACTGCCAGCATCATTAAAGACATAAACACCCACTCTAAGTGGTCATCTTCACATTAGGATGCTCTCTGCTCTCAGGGTGACTGATGCTGTGAGTGTAATTGAGTCAGAGGACTCATCTCAGATCTCGGCTTGCTTTCACACTCTTTGCCACAGATGGAGAGTGTATGGGTATATTGGCGAAACGTCTATTCTATGCTGTGCCAATTAACATCTCTGCCAGTTAATTCACTGCTGTAATTAGGTAATGCACATTGGAACCTCCCAGTGTTGCAAGTCATGCAGCTTTTGATCTCACAGTTGTTTTGTACTCTTTCTAGGGCTATAGCTTACATCACAACTGTGATACTGGCTTCTGATGTACTGATATCTCAGAAGTCTGTGAAATACAAATAAACTAACTTTATGTGTTGTGAGCATCCCGACCAAACATTTTTGCATATGTTTGGATAAATTAAAGCATTTATATGACTTAAATAGAAAAAAATAATCAGGTGTACATAATGCAGTTCACCAATTAACCATGTTCCATAAAAGTGGTCACCAGATATTGGATTAGATTCAACTTTATTGTCATTGTGCAGAATACAAGTACAGAGCCAGTTAAATGTAATTAGCATATGACCAGAGTGCAATGTACATAAAGTGCAGTAAGTAATCATTGAGATGGTACAGTGAGTTGTAGAAATTTGAATATGTTTATTACAAATAAATAATCTATACATTATTAAGAGAGTACATATATGTGAGATAGCTGATCTGAAGTACATCAACAGATCAGAAGTGCAAGGATGCATTTAATTGGCAATTACCTAGTTTGAGTTAAATGGTGGTGCAGAGGTCAGTAAGGTCACAGCCTCTGGGAAGAAGCTCTTCCTGAACCTGCTAGTGCATGAGCGGAGGCTCCTGTAACGTCTGCCAGATGGGAGAAGAGTGAAAGGTCCATGGTTTGGATTAGAAACGTCCTTTATGATGTTTCTCACTCTGCACAGGCAGCGTTTCTGATAAATGTCCTGAATGGTGTGTAACTGGGTGCCTGTGATGCATTGGGCAGTTTTCAGCACCCGTTGGAGTGATATGTGGAGCAGTTGCCATACCTGCAATGTCAACATTTGGGCTGTACACACTGACCCCTGGTCCTAAAGCCTTACAAGTCAATCGTTATGAATGAATGTTCATTTTATGCTCCACCCACAAAAGTGTTGTATGGACAGACTTTACACAATCAAAATAATCAAAACTAATGTAGGATAAGGTTTAGATTAGCTATGTTGTTAACAAGTTTGCCATCATGCTAATATTAGCTCAATTGTACAACAAAACACTATACTTAGTATAATCTCTCATATGCATAAATCATTTTAAATGAACATCACAGCTTAAACAAGTGACATTACCAAGTAATGTTTGTATAAATAATGTGTTTGTGGGTGGAGCATGGGGATAGAAGCTATAACCCTCTTCTCATTCTGGTTTGCTTTGTGTATTGTGGTGCAATCTAGACAGACTCAGACTGGCACTCCTATAGAGCCCCTCTGACTAAGCCACTGGGTTGATACTCTGCCATCCTTCAGAGCATCCATCCACAGCTCCAGCCTAAGCACTTCTTCACACAGATCCCTCACAGTGCCACATTGGCTCTCAGGCTGCTTCTCTGGTCTCTGTCACGTTGCATTTGGGACTTACCTTATTGTTTATTGATCTCTGGCAGTGATAGACATATCACAGGCTCATGCCCTGTGACTGAATTGTGTATTTATAGTGCCACTCAACACTCTCCTACTCTCTCTTCACAGACGTTCTTCCTTTACGGTCATGTGGCATTGATAGGCAAGTGAGTGCCTGGCTCATTGCCGGGCATTAGAGTGGCTCTAATGACCCTCTGGTTAATTATTTAGTGCTTTGCTGAGGCTGAGGTCTGAAGTGCCCTCTCTGAGTGGAGATGTGGCTGCGTTGGCTCCATCTCTCGGGCTGCTGCTTAATGGACAGTAATATGCACTCTACTTGTATTTGTATTGCAGGCTGATGAAAATATAATGGGCGATACAGACTTGTATGGAAACAATAAAACTGAGTTAGAGACCATCTTTATAATGTTCTTGTCTGTGTTGATGTTTCACCCATAAAACGTATAATTTTATGGTTGTGAGGTTTTCACAAATGATGGCAAAAATGTCTGTCAAACCTAATCAGAGCTCAAAACCTTTTCATTTATAATATGATGTGAAGTTCAAATACACAGATTATTTTTTACTGAAATCAAAAATATTTGGTTTGTGTTTTCAATTAAATGCAATTTTAAAAGACACAATAAATACAGTTATTATTTATTTATGTTGTTTCCTTCAATACAACAAAACTAAGCCAATAACAAATACCATCATGTTTTGCTTTTTTTACAGCTATTTATTCCATCAACAAACATGCATATGCCAGCTTACAGAGATCAGTTATTTTATGTTTATAGTTCAATTTAACACTGTGTTGTTGATTTGCAAGGTCAGCATGAGGAGTCTTGCCCAGGGGCTCTTATTGGCATTACATGATGTTCTTGTGCAGAGGGGTGACTGAACCCCAGTGTGGTGTGTGGGAGGCAGCAGTGTTACCCGGGTCATCACTGCATCAGTGTAGGTACAGTAAGCACTCAGTGTGGTGTCTTTCAGGTGGCTGGTGTGGAATCTTGTTAAGCATCTGATATATTGTATCTTTCAATAGTAAATCATGCAATAGCACAGACAGGAAATTGAATACAGTCACGCCTCCTGTCTCTACTTTTCTTTAGTTGTGATTTTCTACATAATAATCAGATTTTCATCTGTATCTCTCTATCAGATTAAAAAGAAGAAAGGTCATATTACCTCAGCATTTGCTTTCCGTGTTAGTCTGAGTCTAGCCAGACGGCAGATCAAATGAAATTGGGATTATATGGTGTTTTTGCTTGTGGGCTTTGCTGCAAAGGTGTGTGCAAAGGATAGAGCGAGAAAACATAGGCAGAAGAATGATGAAGCATGGAGGAGAGGATGAGGGAGATAGGGTTGAGTGTAGAAAAGAAAAAAAGCTGGAAAAATGTGACTGGAATTTATAAAAAGGCAAAGATAAAAGTAAAAGAGGAGAGAGAGAGAGAGAGAGAGAGAGAGAGAGAGAGAGAGAGAGAGAGAGAGAGAGAGAGAGAGAGAGAGAGAGAGAGAGAGAGAGTAGTTCTTGAAGATGTCATGCTCTTTGATGCTTTCTTTCTGGACATAAAGCAGTCCAGGTTCATGCATTCTTCGGTGCAGTACCACCTTACTGAAATATGTAACAGCCTATTTTCAGAACCATGCTGCATATTTTTAATCTCACTTTTATGATTTGAGAAGAGTTGAACGCATAATTAATTGAATGCTAAATCCATAATTACTTAGCATTTTAGCAGAAGACCATGAAATGAATTCCTATTCCTTGTTAATTGATCTAAAGGATGATGGACAGCTGAGACAAAGTGATTGACTCTAGGTTTGTTGACATTGTTCATCATAGCTATAACATGCTGACCAGTGATGAAATTATGAAATCAGAAGTGAAGGGGACACAACTGGCTTGAGTATGAGGGGCTTGAATATAAATTAAATTGTTATTAATTAATAATACATCTTAAAAATAATAATAAAATATTATTAATAATATCTTTATTAATAATATTATTTACTACTAATAATATACTACTAATAATAATATACTACCAATAACTATTAGTAATAATGCAACAAACATTATATTAATATGATTAATAAAATCTTAATTCATAATTAAATATTAATATATTATTAAATTGAACATTTCAAACTTTTTCAGTTCACTGTTTTCTAATAGTTCTTCTGTTTTTTTATTGTTACTGATAAGTTCACTCTTCCCTTTGTGCTTTAAACAGGATGTAAAGCATGTAGCATCAAATTATCACCCAATTCTCTGTTTCACTTTCTTAGTCAACTTCACTCCAACTCATTACCACCAATTTTACATGTATGGGACCAAAAAAAGTGCAGCAGACATGTCCCCCAACCAAATTACATCCATGATTCTGACCATGAAGCTTCATCTCCAGCCATAAATCCATTATACATGTAGGCTGGTTTGTGTTAATCAGGTGCCCTGGGCAAAACTATCAGTTCTGCATCTCAGCACTTTCTCAAAGCAGCTGTTTCGCTGGATACCAAACTAAAACATCAGCCTCTCAACTTCACTTTATATCAAACAAAAGTAAATACCCAACTCTTTCATGTGGTTCCAGTCAGACCAGCATGTGGACCAGTCAGAGCACATTTAAGAGAAGGTACACACTCTAAAAAGGTCTAGGATAGGAAGTTTAGGCCATTGGTGTCAAACTTCAGTCCTGGTGTGTTGGTGTCCAGCACAGGAATTCGTTCTTTGAAAGACCTTTTTGAACATGAATTTAGACTTTTTTTTTGGTTCTATACCAAAAGGTTCTGGTTCTGTAAAAGCTTTTCTTAAAACTTTTCATTATGATAACTGGCAGCTGTGGCCCGGTGGATCCGGTCTCATGACCATAAGGTCACCGGTTCAATCCCCAGTCAGGTCATGACTGAAGTGCCCTTGAGCAAGGCACCTAACCCTCAAATGCTCCCTGGGTACCATGGATGGACGCTGCCCACCTCTTTGGGCACATGTTCTCACTGCCCCCTAGGGTGATCATGTTTCACTGCATGGATGGGTCAAATGTGGAGGTCAAATTCCTGTGTGCAAGCACATTGGCTAATGATTGTACACTTTTTAAAATGTTCTTTAAACTTTAAAGAGGTTATTTTCTATTGTGCGTTTACTGAACAAAAATATCTAAACTAAAAGTGCACCTTGTCTGCCACTGTTCAGATTGGCAACTTTTTGGGCATCTGTATTTTAACAGGGTTTAATAGTTGTTCTGGAATTGGATGGATGGGGTGCCACCCTGCTGTCAGTGCCTGCAGGTCTTAATCGTAGCATCTGGAGATGACTATTGCTTTGTTTCAGCCATTTCATTCAGATGGGGATGTGGCACTGCTGATTGCATAGTTCTTCATGCATGACAGCTGTTTTTTGTCCTTCAGAAGTGTGACCTTTTTGTAAAGTTTGATTTCATTGAGGTTAAATCTTCGTTACCAGGTTAGCTAACTTATGTTCTTTATTATACAGCCTATAAAGTGCATTGTAACTGGAAGCAGAGTGGCACCTCTAGTGCACTGGCACTCCTGGGCAATTATCCATTCTGCAAATGAAGAAAAGTAGCTCCTTCTCTCCCTTCAGCTGACTGATTACTGAGCTGTCATTAACGGGAAGAGAGTGATCAATGTCATGACAGTTTTCCCAAATGATCATTTCTTGTGTGACTCACAGAATGAGACGGTTCCCTGCTGAGGGGAGCTGTGATTTTTCTCATTCCCTCAATCTGACTGTGTGTGTGTGTTGCACAACACTCTCAGCCACAGGCTCACCACCTGTCCCTTTACATAACCCGCAGATGGGGGGGATGTGTGTGGACTGTGTTTGGTGGACACACCAGGAAGGGTGACTGACTGTTAAAAATAGAAGGCGGGCACACCTTCCAGATTTATTTAAAGCTGCATCAGAGGTCACAGTAGACCAGACACTAAGGTTGAGTTTGATTGGCTGGTATTCCATTACTCTAGCCAACATCTATCACATCTTTTGAGGACAGTGTAACTTACTAAGCCTTTGTAATGAATGTATTATTCCACTCAGAGCATTATTACCACTGCTGTTAAAATCATAGACTGTATATGAAAACAGGACAGCAGTAAAGAAGTGAAGCCAAAACGTCTCTGACACCCTCTAGTGACTGGTTGCAGCACAATTTTTAACCCCGCCCACAACCATTTTATTGAATGGGTGCTACAACAATTTTGAAATGAGTAATTTTTGTCTGTTGTGTCTTAATTTTATGTACCTACAAATTAACCCACATTATTTTACTTTATGATTATGTTTTTGGGGATATTTAAAGAGGTGTGGTAATGAGGTGATTGACAGCTTGGTTGAGTTGATTGACATCTAATTCTGATGTTCGCAGACATTCTCTCCAATACTCATCACAGCAGCTAACACTAGAAATACAGTTCAGCTTATTTTACTTCTGTTAATAATATTTGAGGAGAAGTGACACCTTGTTCAGCACTAAGTTGTACTAATAGGCACTCAAAAGGGGCATCACCACAAAAGAGGGGCCGGAGTTTGAGCGGCAGTGCTGACTCAAAATGATAGGGAAACTATATAATACAGATTCTGATCATGTGTAGTTTTTAGACTTTTTTCAGATGTAAAATGCTCACAAAATGTACGAAAATGAAATATCATGACATATATTGTGCATCATGCACATACCTTTAAGTAATGAGATGTTATTTTGTTTGCTACATCATCTGCTGTTAGCATCCAGCTTTGTTTAGATTGGTTTCGTGACATGGTACACCTGAGAGAAGCTTTGCTTCATGCTCTGGGGTCAGCAGCTGAAAGTAAAAAGAATTGCAGTCACTGGAAGCTGCAGCAAGATAGAATAGCTTAATGAAAAATGAGTTTTAATCCATGCAGTGAGGATCAATATGATGAGTAGCAATAGAAGGCTAATTTTGAATCCCTCAAGGCTTTGTCCACTGGTCAAAGACTGACTACTGAAACACCTGACTGCTGAGATCTCTGCATGATGCCTGTAACGGGCTCACCCTAAGTGAGCACTAAAGAGAATGAAGATGAGCGCAGATAAGAATATAAAGGATTTATTAAATTAATAGAAATAACAACCAAGACAGATAAGACTATAAAACACACTGCACAAGATAAACAATATTCAGAAACACCAAGGACAAAAAGTAGACCAATCTAGAAAACAAGTATATAAACAGAAGCTGAACTACATAAACACTAAGATAACGAAGAAGATAAAGAAGAATACACAAGACTATTTGAAACACTAGAACCTATGAATATACAAGAGAGCTAAAGAACACAAAACACACTGAAAACAAAACATAGGCAAAGGTAATACTGAAAACAACCCAGACTTACAAGAGAGAGGAAAACAGGACAGACTCAGAAGAACAAGCAAGGACATAATAAACAGGCATGGGCAGGAACAGAAGGTAGGCTACGCAAAACAATATCAAGCACTGAGGATAAAGTGAACGGGGTTTATATGCTGAGGGAAATCAGGAGCCAGATCACAGACAGGTGCACATGCTTAGGGAAGGGGGCGTGACGAGGAGGCAAACAGGACAAAACCAGGAAGTGACTACAAAAGAGAGAGTGAAACCAAACATAGGCAAGGAAAAACAGAGCACAGAGAAAGGAAAGGGCGAGAAGGACAGAAACAGATGACAGAACAAGACTAAGGACATGAAAGTCACAGTGCCTACCTTAGACCAGCTGCTCATCATCAGCTACTCTGAGCTGCTCAGAGTGCAGTTTATATGGACTGTAATGGCCACTATTGGTTTGCTCACTGGGGCTTTTGTGTTTTGTTATTATGGACATCTGTAAAGCTGCTTTGTCACATCATCAGTTGTAAAAGTGCTTTATAAATACATTTGACTTGATTTGACTTTGTGAGAGTGCATATTGAGGGGACTGGCTGCAATTAAATCTGTAGCACACTGACATGTTTGCTTGAATCAGTCTGCGTCACACATAATCGGGCACAAAGGAATGTGGAGGGAGAGATAATAATGATGAAGAGGCTAAAGAGTGGGGAGGAGTAAAGGGTGATCAGCAGATAAGAGGATGAACTGGAAAGAGAGCCAGGCTATCGCCCATAACAGGAAAAGAAATATTACAAGCTAATGTAATATATAACTCCATGCAGAGTAGAAAAATACCGGGCCCGGATGGACTGCCTGCAGAATTCTATAAAGCATTTTCATCCAAATTAGCACCCTTTCTTTCCTCATTGTTTGAGTAAATAATTATAACAAAGAAACTACCTCCGACAATGACTCAAGCTACAATTATAGTTTTACTAAAGAAAGACAAAGATCCACTGGAGTGTGGCTCATATCGCCCGATTAGCCTCCTGTATTGCGATTATAAAATACTTACAAAGGTGCTATCACGCCATCTCGAAAACATAATACCTAAGATCATTGATTCTGATCAAACAGGCTTCATCCCAGGTAAACAGCCATTTTAAAATATGCTACGACTGCTTAATATACTTTACTCATCTTACTTATCCCCTCAACCAGAGATTGTACTGTCTCTAGACACAGAGAAAGCCTTCAACCGGGTCGACTGGAATTATCTGTTCACAGTGCTAGATAAATTTGGATTTGGCCCATCTTTCATTACATGGATTAAAATCCTGTATTCCTCACCTACACCTGCATTTTGCACAAACTTTATTAGATCAGATTACTTTTTGCTTCATAGAGGGACCAGTCAGGGATGCAGCCTCTCGCCATTTCTATTTGATCTTGCTATCGAACCATTGGCCATAGCTTTGAGAAACCAACATAATATAGCAGGTGTTAACAGAAACCAAATAATACATAAGGTATTGTATGCCGATGATCTTTTATTGTTTATATCTGACCCATTAAAATCCCTTCCTAGGCTCATAGACATGCTACACAAATTTGGTAACCTTTCAGGTTACAAACTAAATTTTTCAAAAAGTATACTCTTCCCCATCAATCATCAAGCAACATCCATTGACTACAGTGAATTTCCTTTCAAAATAGAACACAATTCTTTCACCTATTTGGGTATCAATGTTACACAACTGTATGAAAACCTTTATGATTACAATTTTAAAGTACTTATGGAGCGCACTAAACAGAGATGGTTTTTAGAGATGGTCACAGCTTCCTATCACATTAGTGGGTTGGGTAAATATAATCAAAATGACAGTGCTGCCACGATTCTTATATTTATTTCAGATGATCCCAATTCTGTTAACTAAGTCCTGGTTAAACACTCTAAATAACTACATTACCACATTTATCTGGAGCAACTCTAATCCACGTATCAAGAGAAACCACCTAGAAATTCCCAGGTGCAAAGGGGTACTGGGTCTGCCAAACTTCCTATTTTACTACTGGGCTGCTAACATCTCCAAGTTGAATTATTGGCTCTCAGTGTGCGAGCACAACAAAGGTCCAACATGGACTACTCTGGAGCTTGCATCCAATTCGCAGTTCTCCCCGAGCTCTTTTTTCTCTTTTGAGCTGTGCCTTGCCTGCAAGTCTAAGTCTTAAAACAATGGGCCCGGTTGTTAGGAACTCTCTTAAAATATAGTTCCAGTTTAGAAAGCACTTCCAATTTAACCAAGCAAATACCTTCCTCCCATTAGTAAACAACCATCTGTTTCCCCCATCTCAAGCAGATGCTTCTTTCAAAACATGGCACAGGAATGGACTAATATTTTTTAATGATTTATACTTAGATGGTACATTTGTCTCCTTTGATATATTGCAGAAAGATCATAATATTCCAAAGAGAAACTTTTTTTAGATATCTCCAAGTGCGCAGCTTTGCCAAAAAACACCTCCCATTTCCCTTTATGCCACCTAAAAATGCAATAGATTCCATTTTGGAATTAGATCCTTATGGTAATGGGCAATATCAAAAATGTATCGGTTAATTCAGGGGATTAGCCCCCCTACTAATGACAGTGTGAAACAGGCATTGGAGGAGGATTTGGAGATTACACTTTCTGAGGAGACTTGGCAATGCAGCTTAAAACATATATGCACCCCACTTCTCCTTGTATTAGACATGGTCTCATTCAGTTTAAAATTATACACAGGTTGCATTATTCAAACGCTAAGTTGACCTCAATTTGCCATGAAACCAGTCCTGAATGTCCGAGATGTCAACATAGTCCAGCCACGTTAGGTCATATGTTCTAGTCATGCAACTTGTTAACTACCTTCTGGGAAATGATCTTTGAAGCAGACTCTTTTATAAATGGGGGGTCAGTAGATCCTAATCCCATAATTGTGGTTTTTGGGGTGTCTCCCTTAGAAGAGCAGTTCACTGCCCTCCAGGCAAATGCTGTAACTTTCTCCACATTATTAGCCCGGAGGTTGATTCTCCAGAGGTGGAAATCTGCAAAAAAAAACATCATTCAAACAATTGGTAAGAGAAGTACTTGCTATGATTCCACTAGAGAAAATGAGGTATAATCATGTTGGAAACCGTGCTAAATTTATCAAAACCTGGTCCCCCTTTTTAGAATTTATTGACAGCATATCCATTGCTTGATATATTCTGATGTAACATGTATAAACTTACATTTGAGTCAATTAGGTTCAGTGCTATACAAGTCAGTGTAGGGTATTGATACAGTCTCTGGTCCAATAAGACATAGGTTAAACATAGTGTGCACTAACTATAATTCCCTCTTTTTTATTTTTTAGTTATTTATTTATTTTTTATTTATATTTAAATTTTCATTATTGTCATTTTTCCTTCTCCTTAATTCTCAAATGTGTGTGCTTGTATATAGACTCATATATATGTGCAAACAATCCTATAGTGTTTGAATATTGGTGTTATTCATTATATATTAACATATTTGTTTTTTATTTACACAATGTTTATTTGGTTATGTTTGAGTGTGTGTGTGTGTGTGTGCAGCTCTGGGGTTGGGGTGGGGGGTAATGGGGTTTTGAAATGTTTATTTGTCTTGCTTTGTTTGCTAAACTTAAATAAAAATCATAAATAAAGTGTAATAAAGTTTAAAAGAGAGCCAGGCTATGAAGAAAAAGAAGAAAGACCTAAGAAGAAAAAGACCAAACCACTGTGAAACATGAACCCTAATATTTCCAGGGATTTCTAAAAGATTTCCTGTAGGATTTGTGTAATAAATTCATACAGTTACTTTGTACTTCATCATATAATATCTATTATAGGATACTCAGTACTGTGGACATTTTCCAAGAATTTGGACTATTTTTGGAAATGTTTTAAATTGTATTGATAAAATTACACAATCTGCCTATTTACCAACATCACTGTGTCAGATGATATTAAAATTGAGTGAATTAAAAAACTGCTACTTTATAAAAGATTGTCTTAAAATCTGATATAACTGCTTTCTTATTTCGACAATTATAGCAACAAGAAACTAAGACAGAAAATGCAGTTTTGTGCATTGTATTGTGGATTTAATCCCCTGGAGTCTGAGTGTATTTCAGACACTCTGATGTAGTCTGACATGCCCTGACATTTTACAAATTACACTCATCTAAAATATTTTTTTCCAAAGTGTTACACAGGCTTTTGTTCAGCACAAACTCAGCAACAACACTGTCAAAACATTAAGAGAGTCATAAATCTGTATTTTGATTAAATCTGCTCTAAACTTAGACTTTCCTAAAACCTGTTTTCAGATGTGCTGATATATTGTGAAAAAACACTCTCCTTTCCTAGCTAATACTTTTGAGCTCAGAACTGTGTACACATAGCTGTTGGCTACACACTGGGCATTACAGTATTTGTTAATTACATGTGGCTTTATTTATAAAGCTTAACAAACTCTGTGTTTTACTCAATCAGTGGATCCTACATCATGAGATAGGTATGAACTCTCAGCTTAGAGGTCTTTGTTCAGGTGAGCGCTCTTTGTGTATAGAGACCAAATGGGTGTTTTCACACATTTCTTGTCCACTAATCCTTCACTAGCATGTGTGGAATTTTTATCATATGAATGGCAGATCACGTGAATGGGTGGGAAAAAAGGCTCATTCTCTGACTCGCAGTGAAAAATCTGCCTCTGGTTATTTATGCTTCAGTTTATGTTTCAGTTTTATTTCGCCGGTGGGAGCGCTGACTCCAGATAGTTAGTACCCATTATCTGTTAAATATTTTTATTTAAAAAAAGATTGTAATAGGTTATTATACCACCGTTTCTCTGTCTACCAATGAATTGATCCCTGTGCCACTGGATGCAACACAAGCCCTAAGCACAATTGATGCACCCTCCTGGTTAACAGTTTGAGAGGTGTTCTTTTCATGAAATTCTGCACCTTTTGTCTCCAAACAGAGCTTTGTTCACTGCAACCAAAAAAAATCTGTTTTTTCTTGAGCAGTCAACATGACTTCCATAAGGCATCCTGCTTGTTTAGATGATCTTTTGCAGGCTGAATTTTCCTTGAAGGTCATGTTTGTGCAATATAATACAGTGCACATTTCATTCTATTTTCTCATTTTAAAATGATGCAAACAAGACACTAAGATATGAAATGCATTTTTGGGGTGTTGTATTGAGGATTTAATAAACATTATATGTCAAATACTTTGAATTTAAAAAAAAAAAGATTGCAAAGGATTATATGTTTTGTGAAAATAATGAGCAGGAAAACAAACATAACTGGCATTTTTCCTCAAGGCCATATTTTAACAATAAGTGAAATTCAGTAAATAAACAGGAAGTGTACAATAAAATTTCAATAAGAAAACTGAAAAGAAATATCACAGTGTTAATGTGTTCACATCATGGGATACCACCTTAGGCAAAGCAAATTTATTTAGATATTACCTTTCATACACCACAGGCATTCAAAATACTTTACAGATTAAGGAATATAAAGTTAAAACAGTAGAATTAAAAGAGAAAAAGATTAAACAGATTAAAGAAAGTGAAGAATACACTAAAACATGATTAAAGCAATAGAGTTTAAAGTGTCTACAGTCTGGGTTCTTCTAATATTCTCTTTTACTTTAAATCTATTCTATAACATACTGGTAGAAAGTAGTAGACGATACAGACAATATATATGACCCAGCACTACTGCTCAGGTTATGTAGACTACTAAGACAATACTGCAGGAATACTGTACAAAGGTTAATGATTATTACAGAAATATTATACATATTATTCATATTATATATATTATTAGCCAGTATATTTCAAGTAATGAGGAAGTTAGAACTCGAGTGGACGAGGGTGGTTTTGAGATTAGGACAGAGGGTGTTGTCTATTGTCAGAGCCTATGGCAGCGAACAAAGTGTGAGGATTCTCTAATCCGCTCCACTGATGCAACAGAACATCATTGGCAGTCTAGTGTAAGTCTGTAAGGCACGGGGAAAGTGCCATCTGCCAGCAGCTACATGCTTAGCCACAGGTCACCATGCAGCGGGTGACTGGCAGCAGTAGTCATCCAAAGGCCTTTGACTTCATATGGTGTCAATAGCCAAACAAATATTTGTTTATGTTATACATACACTTATCTATTCCATTACTTACATCATAATTTGTGGCTATTCTAGTTTAACACATTACAATTACAACTAATCCAACTTTGATAAAATGATTCACTCACTTACTAAACCACATGTTTTATTAAGAAAAGTTCTGGAGGTGTGTGTTAACGCAATGACAAGGAGGAAAGACATCAGCAGTGATGTCAGAGCACCAACTGTTGCTATCCATCTTGCTGGGAATGGTTTTTTGACCATTTCTAAACAACATGTCCATCGTCTCAAGTGGAAAATATTCAAGACAATTGGCATCTTCCCAGGAGTTCATGTCGTAGCAAATTCACCCCAAGCTCAGACTGTGCACTAGTGACCTCTAGTGGATGTTTTAGCCAAAAATACATCTACCAATTGGTAGAGATGGTACTATGAAGTTTGAGTTAAGTTTAACACCTTCTACAAATAAGATATAGTGACTCAAATGTGCTCTACCAAAACGTACAGCAGAATGTTTAAGGGTTAAGCGAAGAATGTCTGAAAAAGAAAATCCAGGTGTTGCCCATTCATTGTCCAGACCTCACCCCAGTTGAGATGCTCCGACATGACCGTAAGTGAGCTGTGCATAAACAAAATGCACACAAACCTCAATGAACTGAAGAAACATTATTGTAAAGAACAGTGGTCCAGAATTTCTCCAGAATGATGTGAGAGACTGATTAAGTCACGGAAAACAGTTACATTCACGTTATTGCTGCTACAAGTCATTGATTCAGAGGGTGTACCAAATTCTTCCCAAACAGCTTCTGGCCTAGTTTGTGTTAAATAAATAATGACACAACAGAGTCTGAGGTTGTATTTGCGTAATTTTAAGGATCAGATGATTTCTATTTTGTCCTGATACATAATATAACAGAATTGAAAGAGGATGTACATTCATGACTGAATATTAACCTAAATATACACATATAAACATACATATAAACCCATAAACATACAAAAATGTATGATTCATATGCAAATATCAGTATCCCAGACTGACCACAGCTTATGTGTGAAAATGTGTTGAACGGGTGGTATTGTCATCTGTACCGTCTGTATGTAATTAGAGTTTTATCTAATTTTGTTAAACGTGTGAGAAGCGCAGAAGATGGTTGAGAAGAGAAAAAGCTGCATAATTAGAAGAGTATCTAATTATGCCACTATCTGACCGTACTTTTGAATGCTGTGGGGAAGACATTTTCCATAGCGAGCTCAAGCAATCATTAAATCCTCAGGTAGAGAAATGCAGTTAGCACAAAGCTTTAACCTCTTTAACATTCTGCTCCACTTTCGAGTCACTATATCTTACCTGTTTTAGGTGTAAACTTAACTCAAACTTCATAGTGCCATCTCTACCAATTGGTAGAGGTATGTTTGGCAAAAACATCAACTACAGGTCATTAGAAATGCAAAATGAATGTTATCCAGCAATGCTTCATAGACCACAAGGAATAAACTGCTATTGTTCTGCTATTGTTCTCCTATTGTTACCATGTCGAACTTGTAATAATAGAGGAACCCTTCTTGGTGCTATACAGAACCATTTTGTGAAAGATTCTCTATACAACCATCTACAACACATTTCTCATCAATAAGAAGAACGCTTTCACCACAGAAAGAGCTCTTTGGGTTCTGTGAGTGTTCATGGTTCTATTTAGAACTACTTTCTTTACTAAAGAACACTTGAAGAACTATTTCTTTTAAGAATAGTTATTTCTAGTATGCTTACAAGTTGTTTTATGCTCATATTTTCATGCTTAAACATGTAAAGGAAAGAAAGGCATGGTTCAGTTGGCAGAGTCTGTTTTGATTGGACTACTTGGATCTGTTTCTTGTCTGAACTTTAAACCAAAGGGAAGCAGAGAACACAGTTCTGTAAAAGTTAACAAGATACAGATCAGATTTCCAGAAAAGAAACTTCCTGTTTATTTGGTAATACTTTGATGAGACTAAATGTGTAAACATTTAGTCTCACTTCTATATACTGTAGATTCTATAGGACATCAGTCTCTCTCTCTCTCTCTCTCTCTCTCTCTCTCTCTCTCTCTCTCTCTCTCTCTCTCTCTCACTCTCTATCTGGCCTATAAAAAGTGTCTGTCTGTTAGTGGGGCAGCTCTGTGTAAAGCTCCTGAGTGCTGAGTGCTGGTGGCTCTATGGTAAGGGGGGATGAATAGATGAATAATGTAAAGTCTGGAGGGAGGTTATGGCAGTGAAACCCACTGACCTGATTTTCCTCAGTCCTTTGACGCTCACTCCATGTCCTCAAGGAGGGAAAGTTCCAGAGCGCACTCTACTCACTTTAATATGTATTCACGGTTGAAGTTCTGCTTGGGACTTTGCTTCTGCTGTCTTCTTATGGGCTGCTTTTAAATGGCTCATGTCCTGAATTTTCTTGTATTTTAGTCAAATTACAATGCATTTTTTGGTGGTTTTATCTTTTTACTTACACAAACAATTCAGTTTTACATATTTTCTCACTTCTGTTTGTCCCATACAGTTAAACAGTTTGTATTTGTGTAGAGTTAAATAGACTGTATTTATGTAGAGTTAAACAGACTGTATTTGTGTAGAGTTAAACAGACTGTATTTGTATAGAGTTAAACAGACTGTATATGTATAGAGTTAAACAGACATAATTTGTATAGAGTTAAACAGACTGTATTTATGTAGAGTTAAACAGACTGTATTTGTGTAGAGTTAAACAGACTGTATTTGTATAGAGTTAAACAAACTGTATATGTATAGAGTTAAACAGACATAATTTGTATAGAGTTAAACAGACTGTATTTGTAAAGAGTTAAACAGACTGTATTTGTATAGAGTTAAACAGACTGTATTTGTAAAGAGTTAAACAGACTGTATTTGTAAAGAGTTAAACAGACTGTATTTGTGTAGAGTTAAACAGACTGTATTTGTATAGAGTTAAACAGACTGTATTTGTATAGAGTTAAACTGACTGTATTTGTATAGAGTTAAACAGACTGTATATGTAAAGTTAAACAGACTGTATTTGTAAAGAGTTAAACAGACTGTATTTGTATAGAGTTAAACAGACTGTATATGTATAGAGTTAAACAGACTGTATTTGTATAGAGTTAAACAGACTGTATATGTATAGAGTTAAACTGACTGTATTTGTAAAGAGTTAAACAGACTGTATTTGTATAGAGTTAAACAGACTGTATTTGTAAAGAGTTAAACAGACTGTATTTGTATAGAGTTAAACAGACTGTATTTGTGTAGAGTTAAACAGACTGTATTTGTAAAGAGTTAAACAGACTGTATTTGTAAAGAGTTAAACTGACTGTATTTGTATAGAGTTAAACAGACTGTACCGGTATTTGTAAAGAGTTAAACAGACTGTACCGGTATTTGTAAAGAGTTAAACAGACTGTATTTGTATAGAGTTAAACAAACTGTATATGTATAGAGTTAAACAGACTGTATTTGTAAAGAGTTAAACAGACTGTATTTGTATAGAGTTAAACAGACTGTATTTGTATAGAGTTAAAAAAGACTGTATTTGTAAAGAGTTAAA
Organism: Crenuchus spilurus; assembly: GCA_036984385.1. Lineage (NCBI taxonomy): Eukaryota > Metazoa > Chordata > Actinopteri > Characiformes > Crenuchidae > Crenuchus > Crenuchus spilurus. The sequence continues at coordinate 7,425 of BRDA01001552.1, read as the reverse complement.
CAGGCTGTATTTGTAAAGAGTTAAACAGACTGTATTTGTATAGAGTTAAACAGACTGTATTTGTAAAGAGTTAAACAGACTGTATTTGTATAGAGTTAAACAGACTGTATTTGTAAAGAGTTAAACAGACTGTATTTGTAAAGAGTTAAACAGACTGTATTTGTATAGAGTTAAACAGACTGTATATGTAAAGAGTTAAACAGACTGCATTTGTAAAGAGTTAAACAGACTGTATTTGTATAGAGTTAAACAGACTGTATTTGTGTAGAGTTAAACAGACTGTATTTGTGTAGAGTTAAACAGACTGTATTTGTATAGAGTTAAACAGACTGTATTTGTAAAGAGTTAAACAGACTGTATTTGTAAAGAGTTAAACAGACTGTATACGTATAGAGTTAAACAGACTGTATTTGTATAGAGTTAAACTGATTATATTTGTATAGAGTTAAACAGACTGTATTTGTATAGAGTTAAACAGACTGTATATGTAAAGAGTTAAACAGACTGTATTTGTAAAGAGTTAAACAGACTGTATTTGTATAGAGTTATACAGACTGTATTTGTATAGAGTTATACAGACTGTATATGTATAGAGTTAAACAGACTGTATTTGTATAGAGTTAAACAGACTGTATTTGTAAAGAGTAAAACAGACTGTATTTGTATAGAGTTAAACAGACTGTATATGTATAGAGTTAAACAGACTGTATTTGTATAGAGTTAAAAAAGACTGTATATGTATAGAGTTAAACAGACTGTATTTGTGTAGAGTTAAACAGACTGTATATGTATAGAGTTATACAGACTGTATTTGTATAGAGTTAAACAGACTGTATTTGTATAGAGTTAAACAGACTGTATTTGTATAGAGTTAAAAAAGACTGTATATGTATAGAGTTAAACAGACTGTATTTGTGTAGAGCTAAACAGACTGTATATGTATAGAGTTAAACAGACTGTATATGTATAGAGTTATACAGACTGTATTTGTATAGAGTTAAACAGACTGTATTTGTGTAGAGTTAAACAGACTGTATATGTATAGAGTTAAACAGACTGTATATGTATAGAGTTATACAGACTGTATTTGTAAAGAGTTAAACAGACTGTATTTGTATAGAGTTAAACAGACTGTATATGTAAAGAGTTAAACAGACTGTATTTGTGTAGAGTTAAACAGACTGTATTTGTGTAGAGTTAAACAGACTGTGTTTGTATAGAGTTAAACAGACTGTATTTGTAAAGAGTTAAACAGACTGTATTTGTAAAGAGTTAAACAGACTGTATTTGTATAGAGTTAAAAAAGACTGTATATGTATAGAGTTAAACAGACTGTATTTGTGTAGAGCTAAACAGACTGTATATGTATAGAGTTAAACAGATTGTATATGTATAGAGTTAAACAGACTGTATATGTATAGAGTTATACAGACTGTATTTGTAAAGAGTTAAACAGACTGTATTTGTATAGAGTTAAACAGACTGTATATGTAAAGAGTTAAACAGACTGTATTTGTATAGAGTTAAACAGACTGTATATTTTTTTAAGACTAATGTATATAAATACCCTTTTATGCAGCAGCAGCTTGTGTGTACAATATGCTTTATTTGTGAAATCACAAAACCAATTCATTTGAAATGGGCTTTGGAACTGTTTTTTCTATAGAGACCATATGTAATAGGGATAAACATTTTGATAATGTTTACTACATCAGACTGTCTTGTTTTTATAAAAGCATGGATACTTTGATCTTCCATGATATGAGCTCTTAACTTGTAATACTTTTCAGCAGATTTTAAGCATCACATCCAGACAAATCCTTGAAATGAAGTGCACTCTGTCCGAGGATCAGGTCGCCGAAGACCCCGCCTTCGGCTGCCACCTAATCCACATTGCACCGGCCCCTTACGTTTGCCTCTGTGGGTGGTGAACCCACAGGAGGTCAGGCCCACGTCGCCAGTTCGGGCTGGGCCCGGCCGGGCCCCGTGGGCAAAGGCCCGGCCACC